>CAUYSK010060550.1:0-11863 GCA_963575035.1 Avahi laniger
GGGAGAAGTAACACTTAACAATCAACAAAGAAGCTGTATTGATTTGAATAAATCCACTGAAGTCATGTTGAAAACAAGAGCAGGAAATGCCTACCTGTGTAGTCAAATGTTGCCGTTATGGGCACCTAGAACAGGACCCTGTTGGCAAAGCCATCAGTATCTAATCCGTCAGTGTTTCCTGTAGCTGTTGTCATGCAATATGAGCATGTGTGTGTGTGTGTGTGTGTGTGTGTGTGTGTGTAAGAGAGAGAGAGAGACTGTGTTTGCTGATAAATGTGAGTCATTTTTGAAAAAAAAATAATGTTAATGGACATATGTATGTTATATAAATCCTATGCATGGTATACCAAGAAATAAAAATGTTTTGTCAGCAAAATAAGCGTTTATATTAAAAATTTTAACAATTGATGTGTGTAGTGCTATAAATATTTATAAAAGATCTTAATTGTTATTCTCATACTTTGAATTTTTTCACGATAAGTTGCAGTTTTTTGTAAAATTGTTACACTTAATAATTCTTCTTTATTAAACAATTTTTAGATATCTAATAATTAGTAAAAAGTATGAAGAATGTTGGAAATATTTTGTCCCGACCCGCGGAACCAGTTATTCGTGGGTACCTGGGAGGAGAGAGTGGGAAATGGGAAAGGCAAGACAAAAGAAATGGAGACAAGACAGGAGTCTGATCAAGTCTCTTTTATTGGCAGTAGGGCAGAGGCTTAAATAGGGCAGAAGGAGGAAGTAGTTAGGCGGTACTTTCCAAGGCGGGAGTTACCATGGAGATTTACATGTGCGGGCCGCCCAGGGGTTACGTCACACTGGGTGAATGGAAACTTACAAGCTCTTTTTGCGGGATTTTGTAAATGTGCGGGCTTCGGCCACTTTAGGTAATCAGGCAGCTCCATATGGCTTGCGGCCATCTTGAATAAGCGGCTGCCGGGCCTCATGGCTCCCGACAGTCTGGCTCCCCAAATGGAGAAACAAAATAAAGGGGGAGAAAAGGTGCCAGCCCTTGAAGTACCCTGGAAGTCACTTCGACCAGAGGGGAAGGGACTCAAAATAATTGGAGAAAGTACAAAGCAATGGCCAGCACCTCTTTTTCTGCATCCCTGTGATCAGAAGCAGTGATAAGAGCACAGATTCCTGAGATTTGGAGGTCAGGGTCTGTTCTGCCCACCTTGGCTCCTGTAATTTATGTTCACGTTGCTCCAGGAACACTTGCACAGTTGTCTGTCTCAGGACTGAGAGGTAGGGAATGGGTAGCTACTACTAATAAAACTGACCAACATTAACAACTTCCCCTAGAAGTTGCAATTCTTTAATAAACTCCAGATTTCCAAAATAGTTACATGAGACAGATTCTGCCGGTGCAATTGTTGTATATGTGGAGACACAGATTTCTTGTGCTTCCCACTATACCGTCTTCTCAGAATCCTCTCATCTATGCTACCTTTTTGTTCCCATGTCTCATGCTAACCCTACTGAGTCTCACCTTCCACTCAAAGCAATCCATTGAAGTATTTTTCTAAAGTAAGACAATTCCCTCCCTAAGATAAATTCTGGTGCCACTTGTAAAGATAATATTTTTTTACCTTGCTACATTTCATATAAATCTTCCTATTTATCTGTTCACATATTATCAAATCCTTTATCACTATATTTATAAAAGATCATTATAATATTTATGGATACCAATGAGCAAATATCTTCTGCTTTATCAGAGAAGCAAACCATCAAGAGAGAAGAGATTTCACTAAATTAAGGACACTTACTAGTGGCAATTGAAAAGTATATTACTTCACACATCAAAAAGCACTTAAAGAGCTATTCATTTTGCTGCCTAAAACACATAAAAATAAAATCACTTAGCTATTTAACAGATTATGAGTCTGTTAAATGAAATATATTAAAGGCTTTAGCACTAAACCATGTCCACTCAAAGCACAAAATTCCCTCCATATATCTAATGCTATTTCTCATTTTCAAACAAATGTCAACCTTGAAGCAGTTCATTTTCTCAAAATTCTCCATGAGTTATTTTAAATTCTAGTGTCTTTGGACCTTTTGTCTTCATTTTCTTTTTTTCATCTCCTGGAGTCTGGCTTGGATTATTATTAGCTGAAAATAATGAGCTACAGATTGTTTATTTCACACCTAATACTACCCACAGTGAGAATGACAGCTTGTTATAACTAAGCAAATTAAATTACCATAAGGTCAAATTATGATAAGTCCAAAATAGCTAGATAATTACAGATCTGGGTCACTAGTCTATCTACCAAGAACATGCTGAATAATGAAATAGGTAACAGTTATTAGCCATCTATCATGTGTAGTCATTTCAGATACAGATTCTCCTTTAACCCCTCCCACCTGGGCACAAGGTGAGTATAAGCATCCCTATTTTATAGTTTGGGAAATGAGGATGAAAGAGGTTAAGCAACTGTCCCTTGCCCCCAAATTAAACAGCTAGGAAGTGACAGAACTTGATATAAACTCAATTTTTTTCTGACTCAAAAGCCTATGCTCTAAATACTATGAGATTTTGTCATGCACTACTGCTTTGCATTTTAATATACACATTCACACTCCAAGTATTTTTATCTGAAATTAGGAATTAGGACAGCTTCCTTGTTGATACTGTGGTTTAATCAGCTGAACAAATACAAATTAGGTAGCATTTAGACTTCTTATGAAAAACGTGTCACTAGTAATTTTAATATTTCCAAGAAAATATATAAATTATTTTTCAAATAATAATCTTATTTATGTTTTAGTTGATGAATTATACATATTTTCTGGGCATTATTTACTGAATCCTGGAAAGTTTTTATTTCTCCCAAAACATAAAGCAATATATAAAATATTTTTTAAAACTCATTTCTTAATAATTATTATTATTAAGAAAAATTCTACTTTTCATCATCACTCTTTCATTTCCCTAAATCTAATTCATACTATACAATGGTTTATGCCACTACAGACATAAACCCATACCCAGGACCACAAACACAAGAATATCTGATCAATTCATGCCTACAAAGATAAGGATAGTGATTTTTTTCCCTCTCCTCTATAGAAGGAATTTCAAATACGGTTTAGTCAAAAGTCTCCTGATAGAGTAATAGTCTTTGGCTGAGCAACGCTACTGATCTGAATTAAATAAATTTCAAGGATTCAATTTTTTAAATATAGGTTTGCATTCATGGTTCAAGAGGGGCTAATATAATATTCAGTAGGCAAATGAATTATAATTAATTAGCAGAACACTTGTTACTCTATTAAAGATGAATGCCAAGTGAGGAACACCAAGGACTGCTAGAATACCACAAATCTAGGCAATTTGGGGAGCTCTGAACTTTTGACTTTTGCCATTAGTAATATTCACTGTTAAAGAAATTCTCATGTAAAGATGTATGTAAATTTTATGTATCCAACATTTATGTGCAAGGATGTTTACCATAGATTATTTTCCCCAGCTTTATTAAGATATAATTGACAAATAAAAATTATATATATTTAAGGTGTGCAACATGATGATTCGCTATGCATACATATTGTGAAATGATTACCACAATCAAGTTAATTAACACATCCATTATCTCACACAGTTACCATTTTTATGTGCGTAATGAGAACGCTTAAGATCTACTTAAATGTTCTTAAGTGATCTATTGAAGTTCATAGATTATTTACTATAAAAAGAACTTGGAAACAACTTAAATATTCAACAACAGGGATCAGTTTATTAGTTAGCGGTACATTAACAGGATGGCATACAATAGAAAAGGCAATATCGTTAGGGGACAGGCTTTCAAATTAGCCAAACTAAGGTTTCATCTGACTCAATCAGATACTCACTATGTGGCTTTAACATCTCCTAGCCGCATTTTTTAAAATCTGTAAAGTGTTGATAATAGTACCTACCACGCACTTTGGGAGACCAAAGCAGGAGGATCGCTTAAGGCCAGGAGTTCCAGAACAGCCTAAGCAACATAGTGAGACCCCCATTTCTACAAAAAATAAGAAAATTAGCCGGGTGATGTGGTGCACCCCTGTAGTGTCGCTACTTGGGAAGCTGAGGCAGGGGGATCGCTTGAGCCCCAGAGTTGGAGGTTGCAGCGCGCTATGATGACGGCTCCACCGCACTCTAGCCTGGGCAACAGACAGAGACCCTGTTTCAAAAAAAAAGAAGAAAAAAGAAAAAGGTACTTACTTCATATAGATGTTATAAAAATTAAATGAAAGGAGGTATGTTTCTAAACATTGAGCACATTATCTAACACTTGAGAAATATTTTCTGTCCGGTACAAATAATGTTTTAAATGTTATTTCACAATAGGGGAAATGTTTATAATATAATATTAAGATTTAAAGTATATACAGATAATGATTGCAGTTATAGATATAATTTAAATATTCCTGTAACCTATTCATATGAATACATCAATGCACAATTTTTCTCTTTTGCCCCTTGCTGGGTCACCGCAAGCCCTCAGCTCTGCCTTGGCAGTCTTCCCCAGGTGGTTCTGAGAAGCCCTGGGGTACATCTCCTCTGCATTCCATTCCCACAGCACCCAGCCACCTCCTGGTGTCACCTTATCCAGAGCAACTGGGTTGAAATTTCCTTAGCCTCCAAGATTAGTCCTGCTGTTAAATGTGATCTCCGCATTTCTTGGCTGTGGTACCAGAACCTAAACTGCAATATTCTTTAATTGTTCATGGAGAATTAGTGTTGTCTTACTTCTACTAACTTTCCTAGTAATTATTCTTTTTCATTCCATGTGTTTTTTTGGTCATTTGTATCCCATCATCAACACCTTATTTTATGGTACTCTGTTTTTATTTTATTTTTTTGAGACAGAATCTTGCTCTGTTGCCCTGGCTAGAGTGCAGTGGCATCATCATAGCTCACAGCAACCTCTAACTCCTGGGCTCAAGCGATCCTCCTGCTTCAGCCTCCTGGGTAGCTGAGACTACAGGCACTTGCCACCATGCCCAGTTGAGTTTTCTATTTTTTGTAGGAATGGGGTGCCACTCTTGCTCAGGTTGGTCTCCAACTCCTGAGCTCAAGCAATCCTCCTGTCTCAGCCTCCCAAAGTGCTAAGACTACAGATATATGAGCCACCATGCCCAGTCCTACCCTATTTTTAAATTGTCTTTCTTTCATAGGTATAGTTTTGCCATTTATTGATTGATTTGTTTACTGATAGTGACTTCCATCTCCTTAATTAGATTATAAATTCCTTATGAGGAGAGGTTAGATTTATTTTTTTTTTTTGGCATCTCCTATGGGGGGATAATTCTACCAGCATAATTCTACCATGGACATAAAGTATAAACTCAGGACATTCAAAGACTTACTGAAGAATAAATTATGTAATAGATAAGGATGACTCAGCAAGAAATTTCTTTATGGCAATAGGGTGGACCCTTATGTGTTAACTTCCTCCCTTTACTCCCCACTATCCAGCCCTAAAATAGTTGACAGGCAGCAAGCCCCTGCCCTGGGCTCCTCTGACTTGTTATATTCCTCCCCCGCATGGGCATCTGGGACGTGCTTCCACAGGAACAAGGCGGGTGGAGACACTGGAGTTCTGCATTAAACACACATTACCCTGTGTCCTTGATCAGCGTCATGTATGTCCTTTCTTTTGCTTCTTCGCTGGTTTCAGGTGAAAATGCAAATCTCACCCAACTCATTATTCACACCAAACCATAAACCTGGATCAACCTTTGTCATGTAACCTAGCTCATCAGACATAATTGTAAATAATTTATATATATATAGAGAGAGAGATTCTCTAATCTAACCCTCACAAAAACAAGGGTGATGTGGCAGAGATAGTTCCAATGCTCATCGATGACTCCATAACCTCCCTACATTTCCCAGCCTCCCTTGAGAATAGATTGGGGCCATGCGACCAGTTCTGGACAATGAGTAGAAATAACAGGTGCCCGTTTGGAGCCAAGGAGGTTAAAAGCTGGTGTGCCTCCTCCATCCCTCTCTTCTCCTGCTGCAATAATCTTGGCTTAGAAGCCTATAGCTGCAAGAGGAAGGAGAGCTGCCAGACCCATGCTGGAATCTGTGACGGTGAGAAATATCATTTCATTGTGTTAAACCACTGAGATTTCAGAATTTTTCTGTTACAACAGCATAACCTATCCTGTCCTAACATAGATGATATTCAGAATACATGATAAGATAAGTAGCACAGAATGGGCACTGACCTATTAGAATGAATGCAATCACCAATGAATAAATGGTATTGGTTGTAAACAACTCTCATAGGTGTATGAGTCCATGCCAATTGAATTACCCTGAAAACAAGCCCACGGCCAGGCATGGTGGTATGAACCTGTAGTCCCAGCTACTGGGGAGGCTGAGGTGGGAGGATCGCTTGAGGCTTGAAGCCAGGAGTTTGAGGCTGCGGTGAGCTATAATCATACTACTGCATTGAGTGACAGAGCAAAAGTCCATCTCCTAAAAAAAAAAAAAAAAAAAACAAAAACCCAAAACCCTACAAATTTATTCTCAATTTTATAATTGATGAAACTGAAGTTTAGAAGGGATCGAGTGTCTTGCCTAAAACAGTACTTGTAAGTGGCAGAGTATGGATTCAAATCAGCTCTGGTTGATACAAAGCCTGTTCGTTCTTTCTCAACATTCTGCTTCTTACTCGTTGAATGATGCCTAAATTACCTCAACAATTTATCGAAAGTTAGACTGCAATAGCCTAATTGTTTATTTAAACCATATGGTATGGCTAAATAGTATATGTTTATTGTTGCATTTTCTATAACTTGAACGCGTTCTTTCTTCTGCATAGGATGTCAGTATTCTATCTTGCTTTTCCTTTTAAATTTCCCTTTTGTCATTATTCATCATTAACCCTGAAACTGTGTTATTTAAGCTGATACATCCAACTTTACGGTACAACATATATTAAAAAGGCAAGAGAAAATTAAATTGGATGAAGTGCTTGGCTCTTGGCATAGTTCTTTCACTCCTGCTGCTCATCCTTCATTTAAATTCATAAGTCTCTTTTCTCCATGACAGAATAATCATCTCCACAGCAACTAACTATTATATCACAAAGGACGATGCCTGTGAGTGAGGACAGATCAGCGGGCGCTGAGCCACACTTAAGCAACAGAGATTCTATTTTCATACAAATATCTCTAATTATAATAAGCTAAGGAAGAAATATATCATTCCCTCCCCCTTTGCCCCCCATAATGCAAACAGAGCTCTCACTACATCGTTTCTCCCAAACACAGTGCTTTCCACTGCGAATGTGTTTAATAAGAGCATATTCCTGTGTAGAGATGATGTCACCTGTTATCACAAGGCACATGTCTGTCCAGACTGAAAAGCAGGTACTAGGTGAATTAAAATCACACAGACATACTGAATGATTTAGAGCAGAAATTGCTGCAGTATCTGTGTTGCAGATTGTTAATAACATTCTAAAACAAGCAAACAAACAAATAAAAACCTCTTGAAAAGTGAAAGGACAGGTACAGAAATTGGCACTTGGCCAAAGCGTAAGTATTACCAGAGCTTCCCTTTCCAAAGAGGAAACTTAGAATGATGTGGTCAGGAGTTTGTATGAGTTGACTAATCATGACAATGGTAAGATGAATTAAATTTGAAATGGGTTTGAACATTTTACAACACAATCTCAAGGCAGCGCTTTCATTGGCTGAGAAAATTCCCCAGGGAAGCTGAAACCGCAGTACGTACTGGTGATCAAATCTAAGAGAACAGTGGATGACTACCAGGTGCTACCTACGACTCACTGTTTTCACATTGGTTTCATAGAACTTAAAGTCTAGTCATATTTTAATCTATAATATACAATCTTACAAGTGACATGTTCGAAGAATATCAATCTTGCCTCTCCCACCGGAGGTGATAAGCATCTTGAGGACAAGTACTTTGTCTTTCTTGTTTTTGTTTTATTTTCTTTGTTTGTTTTGGTTTGGTTTTTTTCTTTAATTTTTAAAAACATTTATTTATTTACTTACTTATTCTGGTACTATGTCCTGTGTTTCTATGCTATTTTCTATAATGCTCACAACAATCTATGATAAAGAGATATTGTCTCAATTTAAAATTGAAATAAGAAGGTCCTCAGATGTATGGGACAACCGAAAAAAAATAACTGAAGTTGACAATATTTTTTTGCTCTTTTAATCCCAAAGCCCACATGAGTTGGGTAGTGAAGGGCTCCAGAATATGCCACTGTAGCATAAAAGTTATTTTGAGCAGAAGGCCTTTGAGTTTGTGAAATCTCTTATCTACTTAAAAGAAGTTTTCCAGAAGAACTCGAGTAAAAATCAATCGTCCTGGATCCCCTTCCTGAGAGCAGCCAGGGAAGATTGACTCTTGTCACCGAGAAGAGAAGAGAAGTCTCCCCACCACGCCTCAATGGGCATTGTCACAAAACTGTCATAGCTCCCATCTCTTCTCGTAGGAGCCCACAAGTCTTTCTAAAAAGTCATTTGTTTTCCCATAAGCGCCTTTCTCCTCCTCTCCTTCCCGTGTTAAGATGGTACCTAGGCCTCACATTCTAACTGCATCGCCTTGTTCTGTGAACTCCTATATATAAGTGATTAAATCTCTGTTCTCTTGCTAATCTGTCCTTTGTCAGTTTAATTTGCAAGTCTCCCAGAATTGAGCCTAAGAGCATAAAGGAAAAGCTTTTCCTCCCTGACAGTTGTGAGGTGATCGCCACTCTGGATTCTGTTGTCACTGGATTCCTCCTAAGTGGCCTAACCCTGAGGTGCAGAGCTTTAACCCCGCACCCCAAATTTAGGAAGGGGGGCAGGGGGAGGGTGGCATGCACAGCAGGAGGTGAGCGGTGGGCAAGCTACCGAAGCTTCATTCACAGCCACTCCCCATCCTCGCTTCACTGCCTGAGCTCCTTCCCCGCCCCACCCCCCATTAAGAGTAATGTGACATTTAACCCATAGCCGGGACTCCATTATCAGCCATCCCAAAGACGCTGCTTCTTACCACCTAAAATCCCTAGCCCCCACCCCTTCTCACGCCCATATCTGTTCTGTGTCATCCCTATTGTGACTTTCTGTGCACCGTCCCAGGTTGACGACTGCTGCTGGAGAAAGTCAGCGCACTTCGTTGGCTTGGCTTTCTGTAAATTCAAACCGTTCACCTCAACAGGGCCCATACTGCTGCCCAGTGATCCTTTTGGTCATTTCTTACTGATTGTTTAAAACCATCTATGTCAGGGATAATATTCAAAATTTTTAACAACTAGTACAACAGAGGCATCAACCCTGAAGTGATA
Organism: Avahi laniger; assembly: GCA_963575035.1. Classification (NCBI taxonomy): domain Eukaryota; kingdom Metazoa; phylum Chordata; class Mammalia; order Primates; family Indriidae; genus Avahi; species Avahi laniger. The sequence continues at coordinate 9,315 of CAUYSK010060550.1, forward strand.
CTGGTCCTGGAGCAGGGGCTGAGAGAGGCCCCCAGATGCGCTTTGCATTTACCCTTTAATTGCTGACTGAGGGCTTGGGGCGTCGGATGGGGAGAAGCTGAGGTTGCCTGAGCAGCGGATACAGGAGTGTGTCCGTATTTTAACAACTGGTACAGCTGTATGATCGGAACCAAGTAATACCAACTTTTCTCTAAAGTGTAAGTTTTCCAAAAACTGGTTCTCCTTTTTTCTTGCCCTGATGTAACATCAACTTTTCTCTTTATTCATTATCAAGTATTTATTGAGCACCAGGCATCATTCTAAGTAAACAAAAAAGGCAAACAAAATCCCTGCCCTTGTGGCCTTGCAATCTCGTGAGGGGTGACAGATAACAGAAAAACACAGTAAGTAAATTATATAGCACATTTGACAGTGATAAGAGCTATGGAAAAAAAGTAAAAGAAAAGACTCAAGAGGTTTGGACTGCAGAGGACAGGTTAAGATTTTAGACTTGGTGTAGGGATGGACTCATTGAGAAGGGATCTTTCAGGGAGATAAGAGATGAGCCACGTGGTTGACTGCGGGCAAAGCATTCGGAACATAGGGAACAGACCATGCAAAATCTCGTGTTCTAGGGACTCCTCCTCATCGGCACTGTTTCTTCCATTCAAAATCAAAGGCCTTCAACTTCCCCACCACACACATTCTCCTTAGCCTCTGATGTATAACTTCTGCTCCCTTCAAATAACTTAAACTGATCTCTGGAAGGTCAGCGAAGACTCCTAATCTCAAACTGCATCTGTTCACAGTTCTGTCAGTTGAGATGAACACTCTCCAGGGAAGACCTCAGTTTGGAAAGGAATGCCCACCTGCAATGACTTATGTTAAAATCAGTATTCAGTTTGTTAAAGTGTAAATTTTAAAACCTTTTTTTAAAATGTATTTTATTTTTTGTTGTGATAAAATGCGCATAACATAAAATTTACCATTTTAACCATTTTAAGTGTACAATTCTATAGCATTAGGTACAGTCGCCATGTTGTACAACCACCGCTATTCATCTCCAGAACTTTTTTTACCACTCCAAACAGTATCTCTGTGTTTGTTAAGCAACAATTTCTCCCATTTCACCCTACCCTCCAGCCCCTGGTGACCACTATTCTACTTTCTGTCTCTGTGAATTTGACCATTCTGGGTACTCCATATAAGTAGAAAAGCACATGGACCATTTGGTAAGCATTCACTATAGAATATGCCACGCTTTATGATAGATTATAAATATGCAGTTAACAGTTATTATTCATCTTTCCCCACTAATGGTGCTACAAAGGCAGGCACTTTTGCTACTTTGTGCTCCGATGTATTCCAAGTGCTAAGGAAAAGAGCCTGTCACAAAGTCAGTGCTAAATAAGTATTTGTTGAATGAATATGGCAGGGCGAAGTGAAACTCTAAACTTTTTACTGTTAACAAAACCAGACATTATTAAAGTTGTCAGCTACTGCTAAGTCTAGTGGTGGATACAAAAAAGCCACTGTGGTGGTAAGCTTTGTTCGGAAATCAGTGATGTGACTTGCTCTTTTTAGTTATGTGGACGTGTGACAAGGCGTGAACAACAGTCCTCAGGGTCTATAGAGGATTTGCAGACTCGAATGCTTCAGGAGCCAGGCTGATACTGACGAAAGCTAGCTGAGGGACTATGGCTCTATGGCTCGACGTGAGAGCTAAAGTGAGTAAACCCAACTCAGTTCCGATTAGCAGAGGCAGCATGCAGATCCAGTTTTCCCAAGTCACGTGGAAGCTAGATATCTGTGTTTTTAACTAAAATCTCTCCATTTTTCAACATTGGCCTAAATCCAGAACACACTGGCAGGTAAACAAATCACAGCTACAGGCCTGATATGGCCTGTGGCCTCCGGTTCATTACCCCTAGTTATAATGATACTTTGGAGTATTATTTTGTGTTCTGGGAAGAGATACAATTTTTTCTGACGTAGAGCCTAAAAGAGAGACAAAAGGATCCAGAAACCAAACTCTTTCCTTTTGAGACTCAAGTTTATTAGAATATCTTAGAGAGAGGTGACTATATAGTCTCATTTCAATTCACCTGGAAGGAAAGGCGTCCTAGCCCCCCAAGAAGCAGGAGAAGCTGGGCGAATCACAGGGCTCCAGAGAGGACCCTGGACAAGAGACTGTCTTGTCAGTCACCCTAGCACCGGGGGCTTGCTTGGTCACAATGCCTGTGTGGGAGAGTATATATTAAAAAGCATAACAGTAACAGAGGTATCTCCTTTTTTCTCCCTATGCTCTGAAAAATTACTGCTACAACCAGCAATGGTAGGGGCCTCGGTTGTTCCAGCAGTGGACAGTGATGATCTCAGGGGGTTTGAGACTTTGTGTTTTCAATGACACACTACAGCCAGAACAGCCACAAAAGACACCATGTGGTGGGCTGATCACATTCTCTGCTTCTCTCTGAACAAGTTATGAAAATAAGACTGACCCCATGAGTGAATGTGCATCCCGAGTATTAATGGGAGTGGGGCAAACTCCAAAGGGTAATCTGTAAAAA
>CAUYSK010060553.1:0-14039 GCA_963575035.1 Avahi laniger
AGCTAAAATTCTTTTTTTTTGAGACAGATCTGTCGCCCTGGGTAGAGTGTGGTGGCAGCAGCCTAGCTCACAGCAACCTCAAACTCCTGGGCTCAAGCGATCCTCCTGCCTCAGCCTCCCAAGTAGCTGGGACTATAGGCATGCGCCACCACACCCGGCTGATTTTTTCTATTTTTAATGGAGACAGAGTCTCATTCTTGCTCAGGCTGGTCTCAGACTCTTGAGCTCAAGCGATCCTCCACTTTGGCCTCCCAGAGTGCTAGGATTACAGGCGTGAGCCACCATGCCCGGCCTAAAATTAATTCTTGAGAACATTTGTTTCTGTGAGACTATGTGGTAAATGAACATTTCTTTAAAAAGAAACATTGTAATTTCCAGATTTAACAATAGCGGCAGTTAACATTTACTGAATGCATACACTGTGCCTTCACTATTCCAACTATGAGAAATTTATTAATATTCCTATTTTACAGATGTAGAAACTGATGCCTAAAAAAGTAGAATTTCTTGCTCAAAACTACACAAAGCCAACACATGTTATTTCTGGAACACAGTCTCAATGTTTAAAACAAATTTTTGTTTTTTATTGGCATGATACAGGGATTTGTTTTCGCTTTTGTGTGGTAAAATATATAACAAGATTTAATTTGTCACTTTAATGGTTTTGTTTTTTTTTTTTTTTGAGACAGAATTCACTCTACTGCCTGAATTAGAGTGCAGCGGCGTCATCGCAGCTCACTGCAACTTCAAACTTCTTGCCTCAGCCTGCATAGTAGCAGCTAATTTTTAAAATTTGTATTTGTTTTAGTAAAGATGAAGTCTCGATATTGCCTAGGCTGGTCTCAAGTGATCCTCCAGCCTCAGCCTCCCAAAGTGCTAGAATTACAGGCATGAGTCACTGGACCTGGCTCTCATTTTATCCATTTTCAAGAGTAAAATTCAGTGGCATTTAATTACTTTCACAGGGTTGTACAACCATCACCACAATCTATTTCCAAAACTTTTTCACCATCCCCAACAGAAATTCTGTAACCATTAAGCGGTGACTACCAATTTCCCCTTTACCCTAACCCCTGGTTACCTCTAATCTATTAATACTTTCTGTCTCTTTGAAATTGCCTATTCTAGATATTTCATACAAGCGGAATTATACAATACTTGTTCTTTTGTATCTGGCCTATTTCACTTAGCAAACTTTTTAAGATTCATCCATGCTCCAACATACATCAGAATTTCTTTTCTTTTTATGATTGAATACTATTCTATTGTATGTATTACTACATTTTGTTTATTTTTGTATTTTTTGTTTATTTTGATTTGTTACTTTGTTTATCCATTCATGTTTTGATAGCTGGATTCTACGTTTTGGCTCCTGGAATACTACTGCAGTGAACATTAGAGTACAAGTATCTGTTTGAGTGTCTGCTTTCCATTCTTTTGGATATGTCCTAGGAGTAGAATTGCTGGGTTATACGGTAAATTTACGCTTACCTTTTTGGGGAACCACCAAACTGGTTTCCATAGTGGCTTCACCATTTTAAATTTTCACCAAGGTACAAATGTTCCAATTTCTCCATATCCTCACCAACACTTTTTATTTTCCATTTTCTTATTTATATCCATCCTAGAAAGTATGAAATGGTACCTCATTTTGGTTTTGACTTGCAATTCCCTAATGAATAATGATGTTGAGCATCTTTTCATGTGCTTATTGGCTATTTCTGTATCTTCTTTGGAGAGATGCCTATTTGAGTCCTATGTCCACTTTTTAAATTGGGTTTTCTTTTTGTTTTTGAGCTGTATGAGGTTTTTTGTATACCCCGGATGTTAAACTCTTATCAGTTATATAATTTGTAAATATTTTCTCCAATTCTATAGGTTGTTTTTTCACTTTCTGGATAATGTCCTTTGATGCACAAAAGTTTTTAATTTTGATTAAGTACCATTTATCATCTTTTTTAAATTTCTTGTGCTTTTGGTGTCATATCTAAGAATCCATTGCCAAATTCAAGGACATGAAGATTTTCCTCTGTGTTTCTTCTAAGAGTTTTCTTCTAATGGCTGTAGTTCTTGTCTTTAGGTAATTGATCTATTTTGAATGAATTTTTGTATATGATGTCAGGTAGAGGCCCAACTTTATATTTTGGCATGTGCATATCCAGCTGTCCCAGAGCCATCAGTTGAAGACAGTATTCTTTCACCATTCAATGGATTTGGCACCATTATCAAAAATCAGTTGGCTATCAAAAAGACACCTGAATTACAATGTTTTTCATAGCACAATTCACTATTGCAAAGATGTGGAATCAAACTAAGTGCCCATCAATTGATGAGTGAATTAAGAAAATGTGTATATATATGTATAGACACACACACACACATAAATATATATAAATACCATGGAGTATTACTCAGCCACAAAATGGAATGAATTAATGTCTTTTGCAGCAACTTGGATCAAACTGGACACCATTATCCTAAATGAAGTATCTCAGGAATGGAAAAACAAACATCACATGTACTCTCTAATAATTGGGAGCTAATTAATGGGCACACACAGGCACAAAGAGATGTAAAGTTCATTGGAAATCAAGAAGGAGGGAGGGGTTGAGGGGGAGGGGTAAAAACATATATATCAGGTACAATGAACACTATTCAGGTGATAGACATACTAAAAGCCCCAACTTAAGGATTATAAAAGCAATCCAGGTTACAAAAACATTTGTACCCTCTTAATATTTGAAAAAAAAATTAAGTGGGCCAAAGAATGGTGAATAGTCAAAACAATTTGAAAAAGAAGAATGAAGTTGGAAGTCTTACACTTCCTGATATCAAAACATATTACAAAGCTACAGTAATCAAAATAGTGTGGTACTGCCATAAAGACAGACATATAGACTAGTGGAATAAAAAAGAGAGCCCAGAAATAAACCCTCATGCATATGGTTAAATGGTCTTCAACAAAGGTGCCAAGACCACTCAATGAGAAAGAGAACATCTCTTCAAACAAATGGTGTTGGGAAAGTGGATATCCACATGCGAAAGAATGAAATCAGACCCTTAACTTATACCACATTAAAAAATTAATTCAAAATGGGTCAAAAAACCTAAGACCCCAAAGTATAAACCTCCTAGAAGAAAATATAGGGGAAATCTTTATGACATAGTATTTGGCAGTAATTTCTTAGATATAACATCAAAATAACAGACAACAAAAGCAAAAGTGGACAAATGAGACTACATCAAAGTTAACTTCTGTGGATCAAAGGACACAATCAGTGAACTCTCAATTCAGGCTTTCCCAAACTCTTTACCTCTATGAGGTCTTTGCTATGTGCACTCTCTTATATGATGTCAGACCTGTGTTCTGACCAAAGTTGTTTCCACCTTCTTTGCAGTGATAGGGTTTCTCTCAGTGTGTACTCCACAATGCTTAAAAAGGAATGAGCTCTGATTAAAAGCTTTCTCAACATAAGACATTTTTAGGGTTCTTCTCTAGTATGTGTATTCTCTGGTGTTTGAAAAGGTCAGAACTTTGACTGAAGGTCTTATTGTATATATTATCTTCAGGGGTTTCTCTCCAGTATGAAGCCTCTGATGCTTACTAAGATCAGAGCTCCAATTTTGAAAGTCCTACCACATTGATCACATTCATGGGGTCTGTGTAAAGCATGGATTCTATATGCAGGATCGGATTAGAGCTCACAGTGAAGGCTGTCCTACACTCACACCATTTGCAAGGGTTCTCAGCAGTGTGGATCCTCTGATGTAGACAGAGGTTGGTGCCCTCACTGAAGGTTTTACCACAAACTTTACATTTATACGGGCTCTCTTCGGTGTGAATTCTTTGCTATTCAATAAGATTTAATTTCTTAGTGAAGAACTTTCACATTCGTCTGACTTCTTTTTCCCATAAGTATTCCTTTGGTACAACTTTCATCACTTCTCTACGATCTTTTTCCTGGAGTTAAAATTTTCTCTGTCTCACCAATAAATGATTTTCTTAGTGCCTTTCATATCTGCCCTCAGGGTCACAGTGTGTTCAATGTAAGCTTCTGGGGCTCATGAGCCTTCCGTCTTCCCAGGAATAGTGAGTGAGATGCTACTTCTTTAGACCTTTATCACTCTGAAGTCATGTTTACATTTCTAAACCTATATTTCACTGCTAAGGGAGAAACATGATTATCAAATAAGAACAATAAGTTCTGTTTTCCTTTCCTTCAACAGATTCGTAAAATCAGCTGTAGATGAAGGATATGAACACCTACAAATCCACACTAACTTGTAATTTCAGCTCTTTCTCTTTTATTGGCTGTGTGACCTTAGATAAGTCATATAACTTCTTTGTGTTTGTGTTTCTTTGTCTACAAATTTGTACAACAGTTCCTATCTCACAGGGTTATAGAAGCACACAAAATTGTGCCTGATGCACTATAAGCATTATGTAAGCATTAGCTGCTATTGATATCATTACAATTGTTATATTTTAACATTTTGCTTATCTTATGTTGGAAAAGATTTTAAAAATGTTATTATTTCTAGAAATTCTCTCTTGGTTTTTAGAATGCCATGAAGCATACTGAATAGAGGCTTTGTGTCACCTTGTATATAGTAGTTCCTTGCTATATACTCGGTGTAAAGATGAATAAGATCCCCTCCTGAAGGTCACAGCGCAGAGATAACCTTCAGTTGCAAGACAACGTGGTGAATACTACAACACAGGGAAGCATGAGAGCTGTGAAGCACAGAAGAGGAAACATCCAACTGCCGGAAAGCATCCAACAGAAAGCTTCCCAGAAGACAGGTTGATTGGGCTATATTAAAATGTGAGTACAGATAGAAAAAGAGAAGGTAAGTACAAACTTTTCTGTATGAAAAGTATTTATGTACAAAGTTATTGGAGGCATTTTTAGTACTTTTAGACAATGGAGAGCAGTTTGGTCTAGCTGGAGCACAGATTGAATGTGAAAGTGAATGGAGGTGAGGCTGCCTCACAGAGTCTTTTTTTTTTTTGAGATAGAGTCTCGCTTTGTTTCCCCGGGCTGGCTAGAGTGAGTGAGTGCCCTGGCGTCAGCCTAGCTCACAGCAACCTCAAACTCCTGGGCTGAAGGGAGGGTCCTCCTGCCTCAGCCTCCCGAGTAGGTGGGACTACAGGCATGCGCCACCATGCCCGGCTTTTTTCTATATATATTTTTAGTTGTCCAGATCATTTCTTTGTATTTTTAGTAGAGATGGGGGGGCGTGGTCTCGCTCTTGCTCAGGCTGATCTCGAACTCTTGACCTTGAGCGATCCACCCCCGCCTCAGCTTCTCAGAGTGCTACAATTACAGGCGTGAGCCACCTCGCCTGGCCTGCTCATAGAGTCTTGCCAGGCTAATGAATTGCACCATTAGCAGATGCTAAGCAGGCATGCGATATTAGCTTTGGATTTTAGGAAAGTCACTGTGATGATAATGTGGAGGATGCACTTAAAGGAGAAAATAGACAAGACTGGAGGCAGGAAGAACAGTTCAGGAGCCACATAAGTAGACTGGGAGAGAACTAAGGAAGTAGTGGTGAGGAAAGAGAGGCAAGCTGTAAATATGTAAGAAGGAAGCAGGTAGAACTGGCCGATTGATTGGTTCTGGGGATTAAATGAGAGGGAAAAGTTCTCTTGAAATGACTCATGCTTCTGACCCAGATGACTGATTTTCATTTTATCTTTCTAAATTGTCCCCCTTTGATTCCTCCTGTGTTCTAACTGAGCTTAGTCCACTACCAACTACATTTCTCTTTCTTTTAATTCAGCTAGCTCATGAATCTTAGAGTTTCATTTTTCTTGCCGGTATATTTACAAATACACATCTTTAGTCTTGATGTTGCGTGAGCTCAAGTTTTGTATTTTGACAAAGGCCTGAAGCTCAATTTCACTTGAATATTCCATTAGTACTTCCTTCACATTCTGTTCAAAACCCAATTATCACATACTCACGAGTCAGCTTCTTTTCTGTTTTTCCTTTGGAAATGGAACCAAGTTTTTCCTCCATGTTACAGACTGGAAATCTTTACTTTAGGTCTTTTCTAGGTTTAAAACTCTTTGGTATTTACAAAATCACAAAATGAGCATATAATAGGGTCAAAAATTACACCCATATCTATAACATGGGGAAGAGGAGACAGATATCAAGAGAAGCCTGAGTTGTTTGGCCATCACATATCTAAGAGCAATATGTGCAGAAATCATATTATCAGGGCAAATTAACATTTCTCTAAAATGATAGTCCCTGCTACTTGGGAGGCTGACGCAGGAGGATGGCTTGAGCCCAAGAGTTCACGGACACAGTTTGGTATGATGGCACCTGTGAATAAACACTGTACTCTAGCTTGACAACATAGCAAGAGCCTGTCCTAAAAAAAAATGTTTAAATAAATAAAAAAATGATAGGATGCGTGATTAAAGAATAAGATTATAAATTTTTTGTTGTTAAGCTTATCAGTCTGCCAGATCCTTAGTTAGCTACGGTGTATCTTCTTCAAAAACCCATCTCCTTCAAAGACCTCTGTAATTCAGAAGGTTTTTGCCTACCCTTCTACTTTAAATGACAATAGATGGCCTTTGTCTCCAATTCACATGCCACTCTTCAGATAACAATGCCCCCATGAAGACCACATATCTCTCTCTCTCTCTCTCTCTGTCTCTCTCTTCTCTGCAGAATAAACAAACACCCTCTCCTTCTATCACCGGGCTTTAAGGTCACCGTATCAAGCATGGCTCTTCTGCAGGTGTTTTTCAGGAGTTTTATGAGTGTCTATAAGACCAAGAATGCTAAACACTATCCCTTGTTCTGGCTACCATCAAAATAGTTTTGGAAATGGTAAATCTTGCTCCTAGAGGAAAAAAAAAAACATAGATTAACAAAAGTTTATCAGCTCTTAAGACTTTTAGAGACAAATGAAGGAAGTAAATGATGGTTCTAACATTTAAGAAAGCAGTAGATGAATAATCTAATAGAAAAATGGGCAGAATACTTGAATAGGCATGTCATAAAAGAAGATATCCAAAGCGCCCATAAATACCTGAAAAAGTGCTCGTCTTCATTAGTCATCAGGAAAATGCAAATTAAATCTATAAAGTGGTACTGTGAGGCACTCATAGAAATAGCTAAGATTAAAAAGACTGACAAAATCAAATGTTAATGAGGATACAGAGAAACTGGAACTCTCATATATTGCTGGTAGTATAACCACTTTGGAAAACTACTGGACAATAGCACTCAGCTGAACATACATATAATCTGTGACTCAGCCCTTCTACTCCTAGGTGTGTAGCCAAAAAGAAATGCATACTTACGTGTACCAAAAGAATGTTCATAGTAGCACTATTTATACTAGCATCAAACTGGAAACAACTTAAGATCGTAGATCCATTGTCCACTATTAGTTGACTGGTTTCTGCAATTCAATTATTTCACTGATTTGTTACTGAAATTGATAGCTAGCTTCACACACCAATCTACCTGAAAATTGGAGCTGGAGAGGAATTTTAGATCCATAAGGGTGGGAACTCTTTTATGATCACCCTCAGAGTGCACGGCATAATGTCTTAGACATTCAATGAACTTCAATAGACATTTGTTGAACTGAGCTAAGTTAAGGAAAATTCCTGAGTTGGCAGTCTTGAGGTCCAACAAAATGATCTTATCACTAATAGAAACAGAGAAATTGCAAAAGAGAGCTGATTTGGATTGAAAAAGAACTATTGTCTCTGAGTCATGGAAAAATTTAGAAGGTTTACTTTCAACAGTCTTTCCCAAAGCTTGTGCTTGGCTTTCAATCACATTGGAAGAGTGAAGAAAGTACTGATGTCAACACAGGTGAATGAAAAAAAGTGTATGACCACAGAGAAAGTAGGTGAAAAGCTGAATAAAAAAGAGTACATGACCACACAGTCAATATGAATATCAAAACAAGATTTGTGATAATGCAAATAATTTGTCTAGACAAGAGAGTTGCTTGCTCATGTCCACACTGGGGATTTTTAATATACACCCTACCTAAACTATTAAACTCTGGGGTGGGTACCTGTGACTCTACTAGAGCAAAGATGAAAAATAGAGAATTTCTGACAGTGGTCAGAACACTGCAACTGACACTTACACTTTTAAAACCAAGGATAGTCTTACTGTCTTTAGGTAAGACCCCTGTCTCCACTTGGCTGAATCTGACTGGACAGGAGCTGACTGTTTGGTGATTCCTCAACTGCTTCTGGGGCATTGTCTCATTAGTGAGCTCTTTATACTCTTTTGTATGGACTGGAAACTGTAAGCAGTTAAGCAGTTGGGCTTCAAAAGGAATACTGTGGCTAAAACTTGGACTAGAGATCATAGGAAATGAACTCTCAAGACAGCAAGCACCAGAAGCCAAATCGAATTCCAGGACAATCCACCAAAATCACACAAGAAGAAATAGATAATCTGAATAGTTCTTATAACTATTAAAGAAATGGAATTGATAATTAATAAGTTTCCAAAAAAGAAAGGACCAGGCCTAGATATCTTTACTGGTGAATTCTACCAGATATTTAAAGAAGAAGCTATACCAATTCTTTATAATCTCTTCCAGAAGATAGAAGCAGAGGGAACACTTCCTAATTCATTCTTTGAGGTCAGAATTTCCCTACTACCAAAACCAGACAAATGCATAAGAAAGGAAAACTAAAGACCAGTGTCTCTTATGAACATAGATATAAAAATCCTCCACAAAATACTAGCAAATCCAACTCAACAATGTTGTATAAAAAGAATTATACACCACAACCAATTAGGATTTATTCCAGCCTTTATACCACGCTGGTTCAACATTTGAAAATATAACCTTACCATATGATGCAGTGTTTTGGTTCCTAGATATTCACCCAAATGAGTTAAAAACACAAAACCTGGGCGGGGCACGATGGCTCACGCCTGTAATCCCAGCACTCTGGGAGGGCGAGGCCAAAGGATTGTTTGAGCTCAGGAGTTCGAGACCAGCCTGAGCAAGAGCGAGACCTCGTCTCTATTAAAATTAGAAAGAAATTAATTGGACAACTAAAAATATATAGAAAAAATTAGCCGTGCATGGTGGCGCACGCCTGTAGTCCCAGCTACTCGGGAGGCTGAGGCAGGAGGATCGCTTGAGCCCAGGAGTCTGAGGTTGCTGTGAGCTAGGCTGACGCCATAGCACTCACTCTAGCCAGGGCAACAGAGTGAGACTCTGTCTCAAAAAAACAAAAAAACCACAAAACCTGCACACAAATATTTACAGCAGCTTTATTCATAATCCTGAAGACAGCCAAGACCTCAATAGGTGAATGGATACAAACTGTGGTATATCTATACAATGAAATATTATTTAATATAAAAAGAAATGAGTTATCAAACCTAAATGCACATTGATAAGTGAATCAAGCCAATTCTGAAAAGGCTGAATACTGTATAATTCCAACTATATGACATTCTGGAAAAGGCAAAACTGCAGAGACAGTAAAAATATGAGTGGTTGTCATGGATTCAGGAAAGAGGAGGAAAAGAGGGATGAGTAGGTAAAGCCCAGGGGATTTTTTTAGGGCTGTGAAACTATTCTCTATAATACTGCAATGGTAGATACATGAGTTTCTGCATTTGCCAAAACCCATGAAATTGTACAGCACAAAATGTGAACCCTAATGTAAGCTAAAAACTTTAGTTAATAATGTATTACAGTGGCTCACAACTGTAATCCTAGCACTCTGGGAGCCCAAGGCGGGAGGATTGCTTGAGGTCAGGAGTTGAGACCAGCCTGAGCAAGAGCAAGACCCCGTCTTTACTAAAATTAGAAAAAATTAGCCGGGTGTGATGGTGCACGCCTGTAGTCCCAGCTACTTGGGAGGCTGAGGCAGGAGGATTGCTCAAGCTCAGGAGTTTGAGGTTGCTGTGAGCTAGGCTGATGCCACGGCGCTCTAGCCAGCGCAGCAGAGTGAGACTCTGTTTCAAAAAATAAATAAAAAGATAATGTATCAATATGGGCTCATCAGTTTTAATAAATGTACCACACTAATATCCGATGTTAATAATATGGGAAACTAGCTGGGCACAGTGGTGGCTCATGCCTGTAATCTCGACTACTTAAGAGGTTGAGGCCACAAGTTCCACCAGCCTGGACAATATAGAGAGACCCTGTCGAAAGAAAAGAAAGAAAGAAAGAGAGAAAGAAAGAAAGGAAGGAAGGAATGGAGGGCAGGAAGGAAGGAAGGAAAGGAAGAAAAGGGGAAAATAATAGGGTAAACTGTACCAGAAGGAGGAGGGAGATATATGGAAACTTTCTCTATTACTTATTCAATTTTTCTTTTTTTTCTTTTTTCGACAGTATCTGATTGTCTTCAAAATACACCATGCCAAGATTAATTTTTCTATAAACCTAAAACTGTTGTAAAATATAAAGCTGATTAATTTTTTAAAAAAAAACCTGATTGGAAGTTCTGAGTATATGAATGGGGCTTGTTTACTGTGGCCTATACATAAGATCACAGTGGGATGATCTGGCTGAGCTATTTTATTGTTAGTACCTAGGTCTTTTCTCTTGGTGTGGTCACATTCCCCAGAGAAGGCTCTTCTAACTGTCTATGTGGAGAATAAAGGCCTGGCTTCCAGCCTCCTCGGACTGGAGGGTCGCACAGAGGAGGAGAGCATATCCAGCGTTCATAAATTAGCTATTCCCATTTAGTATGTACTCCTGTCCTCTACTGTGCCAAACATTTCTCAGAACAGGCACCCTTTCCGGAGAAAAATCTCCATTATTCATGTGATAGGGAAGCAATAATCACCCATCACGGTGGAATGGACTGGAGACCTCAGAATCCAAGAGCTTCTTAAACAACTTAAAACTAATTCTCTTTATTTTAGTTTCCCATTGCACTCTCATTTCCGGAGATAATTTGGTGTTGCCTTTGGGGACTCCACTGTATGAACTGAGTTTTATCACTGACAGGGAGTTTGCAAAATCAATTAGCCTTAGTCCATTTGCCTTCCCGCTTCCAAAACTTTGTTATTGCTATCTTATTTTCTTTGCTTATGCATTTTAAAATCATTTTACTCTTGTTTGGGAGAGGATTATATTAGTTGCTGTGTTCATTGCTGCCTTTTCCCACATGTGTGGAAAATAGTAATAGCAAATAGCATCATGTGTGCTTTAACAATTTACAGGAATGGTAATATTATATACATTCAGCAACCCTTTTTCTCACACAGCATTGTGCTTTTGAGTCCTATCCATATTGATAAGTATTGATATAGTTTTCTTTCTTTCATATTGTATGATATTGTATGACCATAATTTTACTTATGCTCATATTGACAAACATTTCTTTTTTATATTTTTAGTTATCATTTTGCACAACAGCATTTGAAGCCCTGTCAGGCTTTTTACACATTCACAGACATATATAAGCATATGTGGGTGAAAAAGAACACAGAAAAGCTAGAGGGAATCAGAAAGAGGTAAAAACAGTGAATAAAAGAAACTGAAATTTTGATTCATACAACTTGGGTTAAAAGACAGAATAATTCCTACAGGATCATAAACACTCCATAGCTAACTCAAAACTTTAACCTGAAGACAATTATATACATTTTAAATCAATCTGACCAAAACCTGGAATCCAGTCTTAACCCTGCTTTTCTCTTTAATGTCATTAAATATGAACAATTATTTTGCTTCTCCAAGAGGAGCTCTATTGAAGCAATAGGATCCCATCTAAGGGGAATGCAGACACTGCAAGGACAGCACTTTCCTAAATTCCCTTCATATCCTCCGGTAGAGGAAAGCCCGCAGCTACCCAGTGTTCTAGAGGCTGCCATACAGACAGAGCCACCAGCACTAGGATCACACTGAGAGCTTTTCTGCTTGGAGCAGGCACTGAATATCCAATTTTAACCACATATTACAGTCATGCTGGACACACCTGACTTTATGGCTGGATCAATCCACTAACACCATCACAGGCACCATGGGTCCATGCACTTGGGGTCCATGATCAAACGTTCATTATCTAGGATAGATGGCCCTGAAAGAGAGTCGACTATTTTATCTATATAAGATACGAAGTAATTATGACAGTAGTCTTCCGTATGACATACTCCTATGTAAGAATTTAAAAAGTAGAACACCAAAGGAAAATATTTAACGATGATCCCTCATTGAAATTCCAGAAAAATTGAGAAATTCTACTCCATGGGATTATTATTGTGTGTGTTTCCAAATTTTACCCAAGAAAATCAGTTTTACAACAAATTCTTTTTTTTTTTTTTTTTTTGAGACAGAGTCTCACTGTGTTCCCGGGCTAGAGTGCGTGGCCTCATCTTAGATCACAGCAACCTCAAACTCCTGGGCTCAAGCGATCCTCCTGCCTCAGCCTGCCGAGTAGCTGGGACTACAGGCATGCGCCACCATGCCCGGCTAATTTTTTCTATATGTTTTTAGTTGTCCAATCAATTTCTTTCTAATTTTAGTAGAGACGGGGTCTCGCTCTTGCTCAGGCTGGTCTCGGACTCCTGAGCTCAAACAATCCGCCCGCCTCGGCCTCCCAGAGAGCTAGGATTACAGGCGTGAGCCACCGCGCCCAGCCAACAAATTCTTGCTTTAAAAAAAAAAGCTAAACAAGGGGAGCTTTAAAGTTTACAATGTCTGAATTGGGCACAATATAAACCATAGGATATGAACTTATGAGAATCTGTCTTCCTGATATTAGTGGTGCATCTAGAATGGCTGATTGGGCAGCCAGTCCTTTCTTTCATCTCTCTGTTTAACAATACTAATGATCCTCGCCAGAGTCAAAATTGGCACAATCACTTCATTTGCTGATAGTACTTAAAAGTAAGTTAGAACACATAATTTGAAAAGGATTCTTTTTATGCTAACAATTTTAAAATACAGACATAAACTTAAGAAATGTGGAGTTTAGCTGGGCACGGTGGCATGCGCCTGTAGTCTGAGCTACTCTGGAGGCTGAGGAGGATCGCTTGAGTCCAGGAGTTCCGGCTGTGATGAGCTATGATTGTGCCATTGCTCTCCAGCCTGGGGGACAGAATGAGACCACGTCTCTAAAAAGAAAAATAAAAGAGAGAGTCTCTATTGAAAATAAATATAAACATATGTCTTGTTTTTAATCTAGGAATTTAATGCAATCTAATATAAACGCCAAAAAGATACACAGAGATGACAGAATGATACTAATGTTTATCTGGAAAAATAAACACAAAATAATCAGAAAAGAATTGGAAGAGAGCAATGAGTGGGGAATAACATTACCAGATATTAAAAAATATACATTATTTAAAAATATGTATATACACATACACTTTTTTACAGTCTCACTCTGTTGCCCAGGCTGGAGTGCAGTGGCATGGTAACAGCCCACTGCAAACTTGAATTCCTGGCCTTGTGGGATTCTCCCACCTCAGTCCACCATAGCAGTGAGATCACAGGCATGAGCCACCATGCTCGCCCTAAAAATATGTCTTAAAACTACAATGATTAAAACCTGCTAGTGGCAGGGTGCGGTGGCTCACGCCTGTAATCCTAGCACTCTGGGAGGCCAAGGCGGGCGGATCCTTCGAGTTCAGGAGTTCAAGACCAGCCTGAGCAAGAGTGAGACCCCGTCTCTATCAAAAAAATAGAAAGAAATTCGCTGAACAACTAAAAATATACAGAAAAGATTAGCCGGGCTTGGTGGCACATGCCTATAGTCCCAGCTACTCGGGAGGCTGAGGCAGGAGGATCGCTTGAGCCCAGGAGTTTGAGGTTGCTGTGAGCTAGGCTGTCGCCACGGCACTCTAGCCAGGACAATAGAGTGAGACTCTGTCTCAAAAAACAAAAAACAACAACAACAAAAAAAGCATGCTAGTATGGGACCAATAGAAGGAAATAGAGTCCACCTGCATTCTTCTGATATTCTTTCCTACCACTCCTCACTACCAACCTAGAGAATCACCTTGGACTGTTAAACCGTTTTCTGTTTTGTTTTGTTTTGGTTTTTTAGGAGACAA
>CAUYSK010060554.1:0-21593 GCA_963575035.1 Avahi laniger
AGCGGTGAACCTAAGGGTGTTTGTGATGATAAAACTGAAACTCATTAGGAAGGTGAATTACCTCTCTCCATGCATAAACTGCCAACCTTGTGGATCAGTCTCTACTGGAACAGAAAACTACAGGCCAAGGCTTGATAAGAATAATAAGATTTACAGTTATTTAGAATTAGGCTTGAGTCCAAAATAAAAAAAGTTCCTTGGGGCCATCTCACAATTCAAAGGGAGACCAAGAATTACATTTGTCGTAGTGAAAAAGACATTGTTGGCTGGGCATGGTGGCTCACGCCTGTAATCCTAGCACTCTGGGAGTCCGCAGTGGGAGGATTGCTTGAACCCAGGAGTTTAAGACCAGCCTGAACAAAAGCAAGACCCCTTCTCTACTAAAAATGGAAAAAAATTAGCTCGGTGTTGTGGGATGTGCCTGTAGTCCCAGCTACTCGGGAGGCTGAGGCAGGAGGATCGCTTGAGCCCAGGAGTTTGAGGTTGCTGTGAGTTAGGCTGACACCACGGCACTCTAGCCTGGGAAACAGAGCAAGACTCTGTCCCCCCATCAAAAAAAAAAAGACGCTGCTGTATAAATGGCAGGTTTTATTAGAAACTGTCTCAGAACTGGCTAGCTCAGTTTCATCACGTTGGAGACCTTAACAAAGCCATATCGTATGGTGCCCTGCGCAGCCCTGATGACTCTCTTGAGGGGCTTAATGCGGAGCAAAGAGGGAAAGTCGCTTTGTCTGTAAAACCAGGCTCTTGGCCAGCACACCCTGGAGCAGGTCCGGGGCTCTGTCAGTGCAAAGAAGGCTGCTTTGAAGGCAGGTAAACGCTGAAGCAAAGGAACCGGCCCCACGCTTTCATTTTAGAACACAAACACGAAATAAGTACAATTTAAGGCGCCCCCTTTATTCCTATTGTTTTCTGATTTTGGAGGGAACTACTGCTTGTTATCCAACATTTCAGATACACAGTGAAGTGCGAGACAGGGAAAAATCATCCGCCGTCACGAGCCAGAGGTAACATCAAACAGATTCTGACATTCTGCACTTCTACTTGTTCTACCTGTGATCACCTAAATGCGCTCATAACTTGGACAGCGTCCTCGTGAAAATACTAACTAATAGCAGATCTGGGCCAAAAAAGTTATTCTTCTGAGTAGTACATTTTTTTCCCCTAGCCATGTGCTTAATCTCCTTATTCTGGTATTTAGGAGGGAGGACGATGGATCTGTAGTTCAGCAGCGAAATAGCCGTGAATCCCAATTCCTTATGCTGGGAGATGCCACTGGGAGTGTTTCCAATTAGGGAGCATCTCAGGACCCACAGACCAGGGACGCGTGGAGACACTCGCATTCCTAGGAATTCTCATTTTGGGAGGCTCCGTTCCTCACCATATTAATATATATTAAAATATACCCACTTTATACGTCACGTAACACTCTTGGCTGCAAATTTATGAAAGGATTTTTATGAAGTTGAGAGCGGTTAGGAATTCATGGACTTACGAGAGAACCTTTATGATGTTATTGTTTCCATGACGGCTGAGCTGCAGACGACAAGTCAGCGTATGTATTAGTTTTCCGTAGCTGCTGTAACAAACTGAGTGGCTTAAAACTATAGAAATTTCTGCTCTCGGAATGCCGGAGGCCAGAAGTACAAAATCAGGTTTATTGAGTTGAAATCAAGGTGTTAGCAGGCTGGAGCTCCCCCTGGAGGCTCTGGGGGAGAATGTGTTCCTTGCTTCTTCCAGCTTCCAGAGGCTGCTGGCATTTTCTGGCTGGCGGCTGTCTCGCTGCAATCTTTGCCCCCATCCAGTTCCATGCTGCCGCCTGCTCTGTGTGATTATTTCCTTCTCTCCTCTCTCTCATGTGGACTCTTGCATTTAGGGCCCGCTCAGATAATCCAGGATTCTCCCTGCAACGCATTTTTTATGTAATCACATCTGCAAAGATCCTTTTTCCAAACAAGGTAACATTTACAGGTCCTAGGGATCAGGACTTGCTATCTCTGGGGCCACCACTCAGCCCACTGCAGCAGAATATGACATTTTGTAGTTAACCACACTTTTAGCAATTTTGATTTAGTAGGATTTTTATTTGTGTATATTAGCACCGATGCAATTTTTTCAGGCCTCAAACTTTCTTGTGGGCCCTTAGAAGCTTCTAGCTCTGGGTACTTTGCTCATAATGCATAAAAGCCCGGGAGAGAGACTTTGTCTCTGCCTAAAGCAAGGTCATTCGAAAGAACTTCTCTCAGTACCTTTAGCAGGAGCAGGTATTTTTCTAAGAAGCATTTTGTGGAGGGAGTTGCTAGGATGCCTTGACGAAGGAGGAGACTTTTGTCTACGGAGTCCTTGGATTTCACATTTCTGTGGCAGCAAATAAGAGAATTACAGAGATAGTGAAACTCATAATGTCAGCTACAGTCCAGACAGAGAACCGCTAAACTTTAAATCCCAGACTTCAAGCAGCTGCTGCATTTACCTCCTCACGGAGCCTTACTGTGCTCTCAGGCATCGTGCAAGGCCCTTTTCAATACCGCTTCTACTGTTCATATCATTTCTTCCAATGAAGTATAATCTTGCTTTACCGACGAGGAAGCAAGGTACAGAGAGGCTAAGTAATTTGCCCAAAGTTACCCAGCCAGTAGGTAGCAGAGTCACAATCTGAACCCGGGTCTGTCTAACTACAAAGCCCAAATTCTTTTCTGTGTACTGTGTTGTTGTATCATTTCAAATAAGGAAATGAATACGTAAAGCATATGACAAGAAATGAAAACCGTAGCCTAAAGGACAAAAGAGTTAGAACCAAGACAAAGAGTTGACCTCTGTCACTCCTAATTAGTCTTCATTTCTCTCCTGGGTCGGGGAAACAATAGTTAACACTATTGCTTGAACTGTCAGGGTGTGTGTGTGTGTGTGTGTGTGTGTGTGTGTGAGTGTGTGTGTGTGTGTGTTTATTTACTTTTTGATAAACTGCATATAATTGATTCCATTATGTGGGTTATAATCTTTGCGACTGAATTTTTTTGTGTGTGGTTTTAGTTTTTGAGTGTCTTGAATTATAAACGACTTCCTCAAATAGCATTAATATCCAAATTTAATAAATTCAATTCATATTGAGAGTCATTATCACTGTGCCCACAGTAGATGGACCACAAAAACCCGCATTCCTTACAGAAGTATTTCCCAAATGTCAGTGCTTTATTTAGTAATTCTACTTTTCTCTGTACTATTGTCTATAGTAGTATTCACTTGACAGTTCTTTAATTCCTGTGTTTTAAATTTATATTTATTTTAGAAGGTAGCTATATCACTATCAAAATTGCAAAATTAATATCACCTACTATAAATAGAAAGTAAACAGCAAATATTAATGCAATGAAAGGGAATCATTGTTTTCAAATTCTGGGTAGACAGTGTTAGCTGCTCACAGAACAGGTTTTGAGCTTGCCCTGTTATTTCAGAAAGGGAGATTAGCTAGTATTAGCTGCAAAATGCACACTGGCGTTGTGCCCAGACTTCCTCCTCGACAAATCTGAGGACCGAATGAGACCTGAAAAGGGAGTAACTTTCTCACCAGGTGATTCAGTGTGCTCCTGGGTGTGTCCTACCACCTGCGACTCACCTCTCTCCTCGTGGTGTAAGGCTTGAAGTGAAGATTCAACGTAATGTGCTTCTTTGACGTCTGAACGGGGAGGGCCTTGAATGACCTAACCACAAGCCCCCCTGTCCCGCTCTGCGCCTGTGGATGCCCTCCCCGGCCAGACAGTGGCCCGTATCGGCCACCAGGCACAGGGCTTGTCTGTCCGTCAGCAGCAGGGCTCAGGTCCCTGCCCGCCCGCGGGATTGTCAAAGCAAGCCAAGCACATTGTCATGCAGGAACCGAGGGTCACCTCACCCTCTTGGTACTACAAAGCCCCTGCCTGCTCATTCCGCCCGCCTCCAGAGTGGCGTGTGGTGTGAGCGTACGTGCCTTACGCATTGCTATGATCTGGTCTGTCCAGTGTGGGGAGTTGCGTGTTCTGCCATCTTTATCCCTCACCAGTGGAGTGAAGAGGAGGCCATCAAATCACTCCTCACGCGGGGAGATACCACCACCCTCTAGAACGGTGCTCAATAGACCCTCTTCCCGCTCTGACGAGCCCACTCATTCCATAAAGGAGCCCCAGACCATCACTGGAATGGACAGATGGCCACTGGTGTCTTTCAGGTAATACGTTCTTGAGATGAGGGAACTTGTGTTTTGTCTTCTCAAGAGTCTTCATTGCACATTAGGAAGAGGACAGTGGGGTTGGTTTGGCACATCATTGGCAGGTACTTATCTCCCCGGTCTGATATAGGACATTTTAATGCAAATTCTCTTTCCCAATGGTCCTCCCAAAGCAGCTTTCACTTTTATGATCACACCGCTTAACATTCAAAATTCTTATTTTCCAAAGGTGGCTGACACAGTGCTAAAGGTTGTGCGATGTGTGGGTAAGAGCAGATTCTGACAACTTAGGAGTCAGACGGCCTTGGTTCAAATACTGACCACTTATTTGCTGTGTGAATATGGGTAAATTCTGAACCTCTCTGAGCCTCCGTTTTCTTCCTGACAGTACCTTTCTCATCGGACTTCAGGGAATAGCAAACGAGTTACATAGAAAGAACTTAGAATAGTATCTGGTACATAGTAAGTGTCTAATAAATGCTAGCTGTTATTATTAAAGCAGCAGCAACACAGTCTACCTTTAGCACCTGGGATCATATTGATTTTTTAAAGCCACCCAGAATCAGAGGAACAAGGACACTCGACACATATATTCGGATGGGAATGTAGACGTAGGGTACCATCCAAGCCCGACGGGGCTCTGCAGGGAGGACGGTAGCAGGATGTGGCCTCTGGGCACCCCATGAGGGAAGAAGACACGCGAAGCAGGCAGGAAAGAGGCTGCAGACGGGTTTCACTGGTCCTCACTGCACACGCCGGGTGCCCGAGCACGGCTGTCGGCGGGAAGTTCAGGAAAGTGATGGGATGTCGGGCTCTCTTCCTTTTCTGAAGCGCGATCGTGTCCTCCCTTGCTCTGAAATTACTTCTGAGCGTATCTTTTTCTGCTAGTGTTAAATCTCCTTGAGGGCAAGAACCGTGTCTTTTCGTCTTTGTTATTGCCCAATGAGAGTAGCACAGTGTCCGGCACAAAGAACGGGGATAATTGAACATATGCTGAATGGATTGCTTTGGGTATTAGTACAAATACGGATTGAACCGATGTCATAAAGAAACTCAGAAATACAGGGGCTCAGATAAAAATGGAGGTTCGCTTTTCTCTTATGTAACAGCCGAAAAGTAGGTGGCTTTGTTTTACGATGTTATTCAAGGAACCAGGATCCTTTATCTTGTGGCTTTATCACCCCTGGGAATTTGCCTTTGCGGGGTAACATTGCTCAGTGCAAGGGATGATGGGAAAGTAGTGGGGGGTGTGTAGCCTCCTTTGCGGAGTAGCCTCTGCTTGCACCCGGTGGCCAACATTTAACCACATGACCTCACCTACTTAGGAATGGAAAGGTCAAAGGGGAGAACGATATTGGGAGATTATTACCTATCTTTGCGCAGTTCATTAATTCTGGGAAGTTTACTCAACACCCGATTTGTGTGCCTTGAGTGCTCCCTAAGAATGGAGGTAGGTGGGGAGGAAGAGAATGGGACTCTTGGCTCAGCCCCCTCCCGTCCTAAGGAGGCTTCCGTGCCTAGGCCTCGGAATCAGGGCCTCTGTGCCCAATGTCACATAGTTCCAGAAAGCCACAGATCCACAGGTGATTTTTGGTCTGAGCCCAAATGTGTCGTCTATAGCTTGAAAGCATTTTTTTTTTTAATGGAAGAAAAATGGAAAGGGAAAGGGAGCTGGAATGATATGTAAAGCATGGTGTGTTCTTTTAAAATCAAATATGCATATTTTGGTATCTGACGCCGTTCTACCAAATATAGAAAGCATTTCAGAATCCGCTGAGAGCAATCTTAGACTGGAATGTAAATACACACTGGAGAAATCATTTATAGCGCCAAGAGACAGGCATAAAAATGTGAACGAGTCTTTCTGACTCTGGAGTTTTTCCATTTTTTGTCATGAAAACTTTGCAATGAAACAATTTTGAATCCAATGTAATCAATCACATGATGACAGCACATGCTTGCGGTGAATCCAGGAACGTCGGGAGACAGTTGGAGGATGCAGAATGGGAATAATTTCTTTTTTCTTTTCCTTCTTTGCTTTTCACCCGCATCCTGGCAATCCGGTTGCAGTGCGGTCTGCCCACGTGGACTGCTCACAGGACCCCTTCGCTCTCTTCCTAGCGCCTTAGCTACACTTGGGAACAGCGCCCTAATGGAGTCTGTGAACGGGAGTGTGATTTTCGAGTTAGGAGAATAGGAAATAACTGTTTTCAGAAATAACATTCTTATGGAATGTTATTATATGAAAAAAATATAGTACTATCACGCACACACCAGCTTTAAAAAATACGCCTGAGAAGCCTAGGGTCACACTTTAGCTGAATCTCTTCTATTTGAGTTAAAATTGGCCGACTTCTGTTTACTCTGATGTGATTTGTCCATGAACGCATCGCAAAAACGGGCAGTTGAAAGGGTTATGGTGTGTTCACGGATTCCGCAGTCTGTCGCCAGGATCCCAGGGCGCTGGCAGGAGACCGTCCCCCTTGCTGACCGCTGCCTTTCCAGGGAGTGATCTCTCCCTGTCGAGGACAACCTCTGATGCGTCACGCTGCGGCAGCTGCCATTACTGCAGGTAGCTCTTCTTAGGGAACCCACTGTGGCCACCTTTACCTAACGTCACTCTCTCCCTTCCCCTGGTCCTTCGGTGACATCACCGTTTGTTTGTCCTCTCTACCTCTACCCACCCCTAGACCGTGAACCTGCTGGCAGGGCCACATCTTTAGGTCACAGCTGTGTCCCCCTTGCCTGGAACAGCGCTTGGCTCCTGTCGAGTACACAGTAACTGTCAGCTGAATAAATTAATGATCCTTGATTGTGACTTATACTTTGATCTGGTGACCTCAATAAATCTTAATAACAGGAAGTGTCATTTTTGTAAATAGTACATCTATTATTGAGGAGGTCGAGATAATGACTCAGAGGCTCAGAGAGTTTATGTAACATTCCCGAGACACACAGCTAGGACTGCGGAGCTGGAATCACAATCCTTGTCATTCCTGGTCTGGGGCTTGTTCTCTTTTAACTCCTCCAACTGGCCTCCCAGCCTGATGAGAACCCCGTGATTTAAGGTTTATGAAATACCTTGCAAAATGTGAAGCATTATGCAGGAGTTACCTTTCCTATATATACTTTTTGAGTATACAAAATTTCCACTGATTAAAAAATAGTTATCTAATGGGAAAGTTATTTCAGCTTCCAAGTAGAAATACAGATGCCGTCAGGTGCTTGTTAGAAAGAACTACGTTGAGAAAACGAAGCCGTTGCATAGCCTGGTGTAGCCATTAATGAATTGGTCACAGTCATCCCAGGCTTGCAAAAGGGACATTTTCTAGTGATTTAGGACATGTTTAGAGAAAGTGAAGAGTAAAATTTTGTGTATTTGTTTCCTTGATTTTTTTTTAAAATCATTTTTAATATTTTGAAATCATCACGAAGTTACGGAAAAGTGGCAAGGAAAATACATAGACTTTTTTTTTCTCCGAACTACTTGAGAGAAAGTTTCCAAACTGATGTCCCATAATGCCCAAATATTTTAGTGGGTATTTCTTACAAAAAAGGACATTTCCAACATGACCACAATATAGCTATCCAAATCAGGAAATGAATGGTAATATACTACTGTCATCTCATTCTCAGACCCCATTCAAGTTTCTGACATCCCCTATAGCAAAAAATTTTGATGATTGATTCTGTATTTCCTTTTGTGTTTTCAGAAAAACCTGGGAAAATAAGCATTGTCTAAATGAATTATACATAATTACTGTTTTTATAGCAAATTAGTTTTGACCGCATCGCAACCATATGTGATCACTTAGACATAGAAGGGATAATATTCTGGTGGTTTTATTATTCTTTAATTTATTCCTTAATACAGTTTACCATTTTGATAGAACTAAAATAGTCCATACTTAGCATCAGAGCTTGTCTGATTAGAACTCATGTGAGGACCTTTTTCAGAATATCCTTGATGGAAAAGTTTCTATCTTCTCCTCAGGACCCTTCTGCTGATGCCAGATTAGTCTGAGCTCAAGGCTTCTTACTTTTTCAGGAACAACCTGTGGACCCCACCCCTCACATGCCATCTTCCCAGCTGGTCATTGTGCTCAGTTAGCAGGTTTTTGAGCAGAGTATTTTTAGTGAACTCTGAGACAATCTGAATAGTCCTGCTCTCCAGGCAGGTAGATTACAGGAATGTGGTTCTATTAGTTAATACAACATGCGAGAGTTTAAGACACGTTTCCATTCATTCCACCCAGATAAGCAGAATTTTACTGAGAAAATAGTATGAATTGCTTTTCTGATTACATAAATGTAATGTATAGTGGCTATATTTTATTTCGAGAGTATAGAAAAGCAAAACAAGTGGATGGATAGATAGGTAAGCAGATAGATAAAAATATTCACAAGGCATAATGTTAGTTATATACTGTCTACGTAACCTGTTTTTTTACTTAGAAAAAGTCATTATTTCCCATATTATTGATATTTTATACATCAGAATCTCCCAAACTTTATTCTAGTAAAACTAGTGCATTGAATTGGATGGTGAGATAAGTGTGGAGAATACAGTATACTGTACTTCCTTAAATAAAGTAAGCTGTTTAATCTGTTTTAACTTAGTGTTTCCTAAGCCATTGGCCATAGGACTGATTTTTTTTATTAGACTCTATTAACATACTTTGATAAATACTCTTCTTTCTGTAACATGTGTTTCAGTGGCTATAGAGCATGTAATCACAGTATATCAGTTAAGAATTAATTCATATCCAAACAGCAGAAGATTCAATCACAGTAGTTCCACCAGATGGGAGTTTATTTTTCCCATATAATAAGAAGCATGGCTCTGGAGCAGGTGCTCAGTGACGTCATAGAGCTCTTCCTGTCCTCCTGTTCTACCATTCTTAAATCTCATCCTCGCTGTTGTGAATGGCTGCTACTCCTCCAGGAGCTGTGCGCCTAGAAAAAGGACGGAGTCAGGAAGAAAGATGGAAGGGTCAAAGGGATGGCAGCCAAGTCTGTTCTTTGAACACCAATCATATTGCTTAGAAATCTCACCTGGAACATCTGCTTATGCCTCACTGACCAGCTCCGGGTCACTTGGTTACCCTGAGCTACAAGCACGTCTGGGAAGGTGGGTGCTGTAGCTTTCCAGCCTCCACGAGGTCCAGGGGAAGGACGTAGTGTAGAGCCTTTGGAAAGGCAAACCAAACCCATCTCCCGGGCTACCTGTCATCGACAGAGGCCCTTCTTCCTTGTCATTGTACATGCTCTCCCATTCCCAGTGGAGACACACCAGAGTCTCATCCAGTTACCACATGCAGCCTGAAGTTCAGGACCGCTGTGTGATATGCTGCCTTCTTTGTTGGGTCTGAGTGAAGCTCATGTTCCAGCAACCAGAAATCAAAAGATAAACTTCCTGTCTCCCACGCACACAACATACAATGATGGAAAAAGAACTTTCATATAGAAAAATGGGATAATGGCCAACGAAGGGCAATCCCTGGTCTACAGAAAACACCAGCGCTCGCTGGTTAAGAATTACAAGGACTGCCTGACCCGGAAGGGACTGCACTTCTTGGTTAACCAAACTGGCAACCCCTAGCCCCACTGCAGTGAGGTTTCTCATTATTCATCATCATCCACAAACAAGGGGAAGATGCTTTTCTTGCAGACTACACATCTTTCTTAGCTCCTTCCCAGTGCTACGTTTAGGGACCCTGATCTGCATCACGTGTGAAACACTCATGAGGCTATTGTCAGCCAGGCCTGGGATTTCTCTGTCACCACAGTTTCTTAAGAGTTTAAATTTCTTGTCTATTTTTTCTGGGATAATTCCGTGTGTGAAAAATCACAGCCAAAGAGCTTGCTTCTAGTGACACACCTCAGTGCTCTGCCCATCCTCCTCTTATCTAAGACAGCTATCGCCTTGAGATAGTCTCTGTTGGTGCGGCTCATATCTTCTTTGTTTTTCTCAACTCTCAAATGAGTAAAGAGTTCCCTTGCCCAGGCTCACATTCCTCCCTTTTATCCGAGATATACCACATATCCTGGCCACACTCTCGCTAAAATATCTCCTTACTTTTTCTACAAATCTTGCTCTCTACTTTCGTGTCCATGCACATTTCCAGTCTTAATGACAAGAGCAAACACAGCCACATTGCTAAGTGGGCTAAAGTCAGTGGGTTTACAAACCGAAAATGGCTTAGATTTTCTCTCACTACTTCCTTCGAATATTGATTTTATCTCCCTTCTATGTCTTAGATGACATCTTAGGAAGCTCCCACACATTTCAGTTGGTTTCAGCTCTTAATAAACAGTCGTTTTTTGGTGACATTAATGTCCAGGCATTGAAAAGTGCAGTACAGTCAACGCAATCTCACATCCCATTAAAAATATTCCTCTTTCCCAATAATCTCTCTCTCTCTCTCTCTCTCTCTCTCTCTCTCTCTCTTCCCCCTCTGTTGCCCAGGCATAGTTTACTGTAGCCTCTGAGAAATCTCCCCACTCAGCCTCCTGAGTAGCTAGAACTACAAGTTCATGCCACTGTACCTGGCTAACTTTGTTATTTTTTGTAGAGATCAGGTCTTGTTATGTTGCCCAGGCTGGTCTGGAACACCTGATCTCAAGTGATCCTCCTGCCTCAGCCTCCCAAAGTGCTGGGATGACAGGCCTGAGCCCCTGAAGCTGACTTCCCTCCCCTCTAATAATTTTAATGCTGACCCTCGGCTGGGGACTTCTGTGGGAAAAGGGCCATGATCTATTTTTGACTTATCCTTCACCCACACGCTTTCCTGCTTCCGGTTTCTCTAGGTTTAGGACAGAGAATGGAAGAATTCGAGGAAGAGGTACAGAGTCGCACCCGCCTCAAGCTGTGGCGACAGGATGGTTGGTGTCTTCTGTTACTCCTGATGCAGGCAGTGCACAAATAGCCGGCCTACTGAGAACCCCCACCCCGCAGCGCACCTCACCCATTCTAGTGTTGGCATTTTTGAACCAGATGCACTTTAGCCCCCTCATGCTTGACTATTTTCTGTGCCGTCACTTAACTGATGGGAAGTTCACGCATCTTGTGGCACTAAATGGTAGAAACGTAACTTGTCCAGCTGCCGACCGCTTCCTTTTGGCTTGCTCATCACTATCACCGCTGCGTTTCATCTGCCTTTAGCTTTCCCCACGTGGAACACAGGCATTGATCTCTAGGTGGCATTTCCCAAGGTCAAGGGGATCTGTGTAATTTTTTCCCTGTTAGTTTTCTCAGCACGTTTTTCTCCTCCTAATGCAAGCACCTAGACTTGTGCTCTGTAGCTTAGTAAAGAGGGGGTGACGGGCTCAGCTCCTCCATCTCTAACAGGGGTCCTGGGAATCCTCTCACAGGGGTCCATGTAAGGGAAAGGGAAGAAGACTCCCCACCACTCCCCTATTCTACCTCCATGAATTCCCTTTTCAGCATGCAGCCCTCTTTTTGAACGCTGAGGTTGCTCTCCTAGAACTTAGAAGGAGTGATGGTCACAAAACCACGTTTGCTTCTTCTGATACCCTGCATAGATTGCCAAGAGCAGATCTCTTCAGAGAGCATAGGGACTTCTCATTAATGTCCTCAGTTATGGGGATTTACCAAAAAATGTCAAGACACCTGGAAAATTCCCGGTGAACACCAACTAACTAATGCTTACTGAGTGCTTTCTACATAACAGGCACCGCACTAAGACGTTACGTAGATTCTTTCATTCATTTATCACAACCCTATGAAGTAGATGCTATCATTGTTCTATTTGTACGGATAAGAACATCAAGGCTTTGTTTAAAGTTCTCATCGAGAGTCACACAACTGTCAAGTGTCTGAGCTAAAATTCAAAGCTTGGCAGCTTGATCCCAGGGCCAAGACCTTTAACCACCAAGCTATCTTGTCCCCTCTCTGTTGAAGCCCTCTGCATCTGTTGGGGTTTCTTTATTAGATCAAGTGATACTTCTCTTGCTCTGATCTCTCTAAGGGAAATAGTTTCTCTAGATAAAGGGTTGACCTGTTTGTATAAAGAAAGTTTAATTGGAATGTACCCATCTGTTTATGTTAATCTATGGCTGTTTCCCACTGCAGCTGCAGGTTTGAGTAGAACAACCGAGGTGGTATGGCCCGCAAAGCTGGAAATATTGCCTGCCTGGCTCTTCACAGGAAAGATTTACTGTCCTCTGTTCTAAGTGACTCAGGAAGTTGGTTCCAACTCTGCATCTTACACCATCTAGTGCAGCACTTCACAGGTGGTGGCCCTCATGGCTGTCCAGGGTCTTTGCTGCTCCCCATGGGCTTCATAGACATTGGTTGTGCAAACCTAGAAACTCCTCATTTGGATTGAGCAAGGATTTTCAGACTATTAACAGAGCTCTAAGAGCTGAATATGTGTTAGGTTGAACCATATGAAATTGCCAATATCTGGCTATCTTTGGCCTTCATAAATGGCAGTTTCATGTTTTAGCCAAAATATTATGTAGTTTTTAAGTGAAACAGACATGAGGTTTGAATTCTATGTCCTTCACTTATCAGACATATGACTTGGGAAGATTTATTTAACTTGTCCAAATTGCTATCTCCCTACCTATAAAATGAAGAAGAATAACCTCTTCCTCTCAAAACTGGTATGAGAACTGCATGTATTATACAAAGCACTTAGCACAGTTTCTGCTGGAAGTAAGTGCTTAATAATTGATGCCTGGATTTTTCGTTGCTATTATTATCATCATTATCAAGAAGTTATAGCTCAGGGAACCCTCTGCACGAGATTTTATGAGGCCTGGCTTTGCTGGGACAATTGACCTGCCTCTGTGTTTATTATTCTTCATTTTATAGATAGGGAGATAGCAATTTGGAAAAGTTAAATAAATCTTCCCAAGTTATATGTCAGATTCTCCTTACCATATGTTTTTATAGACAGATCCCGTATATGAGAGCAATCAACTCGAATCTAGGGGACCTACGTTCTTCAGATGTGTCTTGTCTGGGATGGTGACGAGTACATGCAGAGGAGAAGAGTGACCTTCCCTACCATGAAGCTCAGCTACACCCTGAAATACAGGCTATTGAGAAATACTTTCAGAACTGACTAATGTGGTCATGATATCTCACCCCAGCCTGATGTCTTTTCTATTTCCTATCTAGTGGGTGGGGCCCCTATTCCATAAATCCTTCTTCCTGTTCAATCAAAGACAATTGTCCCTCAGCTTATTTGTACCCATGAGTGGGACTGTGAAGCTGCCAGTAACAGATAGTGACATGTCCCAGCTCCTTCAGTCCAGAGGGGCTGCATTCTATGTGAGACACAAAACTGATATACCTTGGCTGGGGTGGTGATGGGGGGGTACATGTGGAGGGTCTTCTAAGACAGAGGGGAAGGAGAATCCAGAGCTGAGGATTCTTATGCTAAGTACAATGGAAGTAAAGCCAGAGACAGGGCCAGAGTGAACAGGAGATGGGATGCAGCAGGTTGGGTCAAGAATTCAGCCAGAGATGGACACAAAATAGGGCAAATAAAACTCACCACTTTGCCCACTCCCTCCCGACCCCCAATCTCTGAAGACTCTGCTCGTTCAAAAGCTGTAGGCTTTGAAATATTGGGAGAAAATGTTATTTTACTTAGCAAAATACATCCCGACATTTTCAAGTCATGAAAGCTGACGTTATCATAAGGAAAACACCACCAAATGAGTGTCAGGGCCTGAGAGAAGGAAGATGGCGACAGAGCAATGTGGAAATGAACAAGGAGCTAATAAAGCTGGTGGAGTTCGGGCTCTGGAGCTCCTGCAAATGAGGAGCTATAAATGCTAATTTTGCATTTATAATTTAGTATGTTTGTCTTTAAGAAAGACCCTGGAATAGTAGAAGCTTCACACCCCCAAGAAATAGTGAAACATGAAAGATGGAGGAAGAGGAGGAAGAGGAGGAGGAGGATGGAAAGGAAAAGCAGGGCTTGTTCCTGGCAGTGGTAACGCAGAAGAAAATAATAAGAAACGGGAGAGTTAATGTGCATTTCCAGCTGATTGCTGTGCTGCACTGAGCTGTAACTTCCTTTTGCACCCACATTTTGGGTGGCTCATTTAAGAAGTCCAAGAAGCAGGGAAATGTCCACTTGTGAGTGGACACAGTGAGGGACAGGGCCAGGGTGAACAGGAGATGGGACGCAGCAGGTGAGGTCAGGAATTCAGCCGGAGGTGGACACAAATTAGGGCAAATACAACTAAGCTCCCTTGTCCCCTCAGTCTTTGGAGACAAGTGGATCTCCCACTATACAGAATAAGGAGGTTTGTGCTTCCTTTATTCATACTTAAGGAAGACAACCCTCAAGGGGTGCAGGACTTGGCAGCCACGTGCACACACTCAGGGCACATCTTTAAATATAGCATAGCAGTAGTGATTAACACTGCATTTTGTTTAACCAGAGATGCTGTCCCGGGGAGTAGCGGGTGGTGGGATTGGCTGAGCCGTGACAGGTTGAGGACATTCACGGTGCTCAGCCCTTAGATTAGGGAGGTAAGTGGCCTGGGCCGATGGGCCTTAGCAAGAGATGAGCTGGACATAACAGGTGCAGACAGTTCATCCAGGGCTTCATGTCAGGCAGAAATAAGGAGCCCTGAATCTTTCTGCAAAAGGAACCAATGTTTGAAAGCAAGTCTTGCCGACACCTCCTCTCCAAGTTCCGTCCCCTGCAGAACTAATTACACCTTCTATTCTTAGATTGGAAATAAAAGTCTGTCACTGCACTCATTCGTATGTTATCATCAGTTATTTCTATGTAAGTGCTCCCTTCTAGAGCAGGAAATGACAATATGGATGGTTACTGAAAGAGGGCTTTGCCTGTCGCAAGCATTTGAGAAACATCGAAAGAATGGGTGGCTAGCCATTTGCTCACTGGGGGTCCTTGGAGTTTCCTGGTCCTCCATCTCTCGGGAAGCTCTTCCCACTGTCTCTCACCACATATATGTGGATGCCCAAAAAAGCAGTTGTTTCATCAGTGAGATGTGAGATCTGGATGAAAAATGCATCCGAAATTTTCTTCTGTTAATGACAGAGAGTTGCTACAGAGATTCCTTTTCAAACACTTGTATTACATAAGCATTAGTGATTTAATGACTACAAAGGCATTTTATAAACACTGTTGGTGAAATCTTTTCTCTGTAAAAAAATCTTTGTCCAGAGCCGATTTCCAAGTCTCCTCTTCCTCCACTCGGCTCCCCGAATCCCCCTTCTCCGGTCAGACGTTTCCCTGAGGGTTTGCAGAGTTGCTGGCATTCCTCGGAGGACAGAGATGGATGAGGTGTGCAGCTTTGTTGATGCTCTCTTGGTATTTTTAGCCCATGGTTAGCAAAAGTGGAGACAATGGCGGGTCGGCTATTATTGAAGACGAAGTTTCACATCTCTTGTGTGAAAGTCCCCTTCCTGGGGAGAATCTGCTTTAATTGGCCGCTACGGTGACTGTCCCGGGATGGCTGCCCAAATCCTGGCTTCTGATGTGCTGGGCCTCACTGTTGCCAGGAGCCTTCCTACTCCTTAAAAGGTTTGGTGTGTAGCCTGTCGTAAGAACTTGGCCTTAAAGACTATAATTATAAGCAATTTAGTTACACACGTTTCTAAAGGATATGGATTTTTGTCCATCTTAGGAAGTAGCTGCCACAGGACTTCTGAGCTCCAGGTGTTCCCTTTCCCTGCGAGGTTCAGAGTGTGGCATAGAATGAACACTAATTTCCAACCTCCAGGTCCGTCTCCATCCTCATCCAAATGATATATGGCTGCAATGTCGATTTAAAAGTTTCCTTGCTTGAAATAAAAGAAAAAGAATATACTCAGCCTTCCATATCTGCGGGTTCTGTACTCATGGATTCAACTAACTGTGGATGGAAAATATTGGGGAAAAAATAGAAGGTTCCATCTGTACTGAACACGCACAGATCTTTTTCTTGTCATATTTCCGAAGCAATATAATATAGCAACACTTTACGTGGCATGCACACTGCATTAGATGTTATAGCTAATCTAGGGATGATTTAAAGAACACAGGAGCATATGCATAGGTTACATACAAGTACTACGCTATTGTATATTGATATAAGGTACTTGAGCATCCGTGGATTTTAGTATCCTTGAGGGGTCCTGGAACCACTGCCCCGCGGATATCAAGAAATGACTGTACTTCAATGGTGCACATTTCTGTGTCTAAATAAAGAAGACAGTACGTGTGTGCATGTGAGTGAGTGTGCTCGTGTATACATGCACACACAGATGTAACATATATATGTATATGTCCAATTCCACCCAGACACTTAGGCTGGGCTTTCACGACCTCACTCCTTAGGTATCAAGGGTCCTGTGCTTTGTTTTGCCTCAAATGCTATTGAGAATGGGTGGCGGCATCCATCCAGGGTAGTCTGGACTGGCTTCAGGAGGCCCTGGGGGTGTGGGTGTGGGCGTGGGTTCTGCTGCACGATGCCCAGGCATTGTGCCTGCAACTGACCAGAGGGCGCCCACACTCCAGGGAAGGGAGACAACAGCTTTGGTTCTCCTCTGAAGACCCAAAAGCCTACAGATGGTTGGTCTCTACAGGCCCATGTGGCCTGAGTTGCCAGCAGGGAGGGCTCCTGGTGTCGCCTCTGCTCCTGTCCTCAGCCCTGCCCCGCCACTCAGGCCTCTCCCTGTCCTCTCCGAGGGGGCAGGCTGCAGGGTCGGAGAGCCAGAGAGGTCAGGGTAGATTGATTCTTTCTCTGTTCTTCTCCCCTTCTTTTATATGGCACAACCTCTGAGTTTCCTAAAGACTTCCCCTTGGATTACATAACGTTCATAAAGCTACACATTCCTTCCTTATAACACATAAAGGCTGCTTCTTCCTCTTGTCAGTTTTGCTCCAATAATATTACTTCTATTTTAGGCCTGTGGATGCCTCCAGCAGAGCAATGGAAAGGTCACATGCATAGAAGTGAGGAAAAGGAAAACACAAGAGTGAATAAGTCATACTAGGTGGTAAAGACATTTAAATATGTTGGTCTGAAAATCCAGGGATTGTTTCTTAGAACAAGCTTCAAAAGGAATTTGCTTTTTAAGAAGTTACTGATTTCCATTTCTGGCAATATGGAAGATTAGATACTTTGAACAACCCTCTACCTGAAAACAATATTGGACAAATGTAAAAAATAATCTTTTAAAATATGTAGAGTATGACTTCTGGGCTGAAAACGTTCCTGTAGGGAAGGTTTGCATTTACTTCAACCGATTACTAGAACATGAGCCACACAAAGGCAGGCATTTTTATATGTTTTTTCACTGCCCTTTCCTTCTACCTAGAGCAAAGTATAGACAATAGTAGATACATAGTATGCAATCAAAATTATTTCCTAAATCAATTATTAAAAAAAATCTCCAGAAGAGCACCATTTTTCACTGTTGGAGTAAAAAGTTACAGACATGCAAGGAGGAAGTCTAGAATGATCCATGTAGTGATGGATTAGATTTGGAGGCATCAATATGAACTCTTGTTTAGGCTAATACTGATACTGGTGGGTACATATGGAAATATTTATAGATATATGTACACATGGGCTAGTGCACACACACACGTGACCTTGATTTCTGAACTGAGAGGGCCTTGAAACACCACTGCCACCTACTCGGTACCTAGATCTAGGTTTCTAACATGATTTTCCAATTAATAAAAACTGGATTCTTAGAGCAATGACAGATTCTAGGACTGGGGCAGAAAACGTACAAGATGAGCCTGGAGCACCCTGTAATGCCAGAAACTAAGAAAGTGTTAAAACAAACAAACAAAAAATGCACAATTATAAAATGATGATGATATGTCAAAGAGACATAGGAGGCAACTGAGAGTTCCCAGTGGTCAAATCTGGATAATTTGAACAACAAAATAAATAAAGTAGTGTTGAAAGATAACTCAAAGTATAAAACACATATCTATGAATTCATGCTAGTATAAATAACCAATTGAACGAATAAACAAATGAGAGATAAAAATCCCCTGGAGAAGAGTTCCAAATAAATTACGTAGATAATCTGCCCTCAAGAAGGCGGAGCGTAACTCCCTGTTCCTTAAGTATGAGCTGCACAAAGCAACTTCCTTTCAAAGAGCGCAAGGTAGAACGTGGAGGGGCAGTGACCTTACAGTGGAGAAACCTGGCAGCCACTACCTCAGTTAGGTGATCGAGGTTGACATCAACAGTGACAAGTAGTGTTGACGGTGTATCATCAACCATCTAGATGTGATACGATGACAATGATATAATATTTTCACCTTTGTGGTCTTCTTTCCCCAAACCCATAACTCTAGTCTAATAGTGAGACAACATCAGACAAATCCCAGTTGAAGGATGTTTTATAAAACACCTGACCAAGGTCACCAAAAGCAAGGAAAAGTCTGGGAAACTGTCGAAATCGAGAGGGGCCTTACGACACATGATAATGTAACGTAATGGGGTATCCTGGATGAGACCTTAGAATAGAAAAGGAAATTAGATGAAGACTAAGGAAACCCCAATAAACTATGGACTCTAGTTAACAACAATGAACCAATGTTGGCCCCTTAGTTGTGACAAATGTGTGATAGTGTGTGTCACCAATAGGAGAGAGTGAGAGTGAGATACATGGGAATGCTATTAACTTCGCAATATTTCTACAAATCTAAAACTATGCTAAAATAAAAATTTTTTTTTAAAAAAGAGAATTAAAATAATTGTTAAATGGGCAAATTTTAATTATAGTTCCTATGTATACGCATTTGGTGATGTAAGTATTTCTGAAAATAAGGAAGGGATTACTGTAAAATTCAGGATAGTGGTAGCTTTTGAGGGGAGGGTCTGTGATGGGGAGGTGGCACTTAATTCTCTCAATAACTGTAAGAGGTAGGAACTAATATTTCCTCCATGTTAAGAAGAAACAGTGGACACTGGAGAGGTTATGGAACTTTCCTAAGGCCACACAACTAGTGTGCTGTGACATTGAGCTTCAGAAGCCTGATCCTTGGCCACTGCCCTGACCGATCCAGAGCTGTGTCTACACAGACTGTGGAAATTAAAAAAATAAAAAATTAAGATATACATTCTCTCCTATTTTATTAACTAAAAATAGATTTCAGGAAACTATTAGTTCATTGGTTACAGAAGCTTTAGCCAAACACCACAGATAAAAACTCTGTCCATGCCAGCAAGGGCTAAGTGGAGACGCTAGACCTTCACGAGGCTGTAACACGACAGCACAACCTCCAGCTCCTTCAGGCGGCGTCAGAGAAGGCCAAGGAAGAAATCAAGACTCTTTCTCCTGCCATATGTTAATGGGGTCCCAGCCCTGCAGTGTCAGTGGAAACCACGTACTTGTGGTTGTACGTGGAGCTTGTGCGGTTACCCCTTGGTGTCCCCAGGACATTGGTTCTAGGCCCCCTGTGAATACCAAAATTCATGGATGCTCAAGTCTCTTACATAAAATGGCACAACATTTGCATATAACAGAAGATATAAAAAAGAATCAAACGGAAATTTTAGAACTAAAAGATACAGTAATTGAAAATTTAAAAAATTCAGTGGATGAGCTCAGTAGTTTTAATGAACGAAACAGAAGGAAGAATTAGTGAATTAGAAGATAGAATGATAGAAATTACACAACCCGAAGAACTGTGGGATTATAAAGAAAACACAGAAAAAAAGGAAACAAAAACAAAAAAACAGAGCAAGAGCCTCATGGACCTGGGCCTGTGGGAGTATAAAACAAGATCTAATATTTGTGTCTTCAGAGTCCTGGGAAGAGGGGAGAAAAAAATTAAGGCTGAAAAATATTTAAAGAAATAATGCTAAAAAATTCCCAAATTGGAAAAAGACATAAATCTACAGATTTAAGAAGCTGAGTGAATTCCAAATAGGATAAACCCAAAGAAGTCCACGCCAAGAAACATCACAGTCAAATTACTGAAACTAAAGACAAAGAAACAATCTTGAAAGCAGTGAAAGAAATGGCACTGTAGCCATAGAGGAGACGCAATTTCAATGACACACCGATTGTTCATGAGAAATCATGGAGACTCAAAGGAAATAGCACAAAATTTTCAAGTACTGAAAATCAACCCAGAATTTTATACCCTCTAAAAATATCTTTCAGGAATGAAGGAAAAAAATCAAAACATTCTTAAGTGAAGGAAAACTCAAAGGATGTGTAGCTAATAGATCTACCTGAAAAGAAAGTCTAAAGAAAGGTCTCTACAAAGAAAGTACATGCTAAAAGAAGAAGAGTCTGTATTGGTATATGTTGTGTGGGCACTGGAAAAAATGTAGATTCTGCTACTGTTGGATGAATGTTCTATGAATGTCTATTAGATTCTGCTGTTTGATGGTATTGTTGAATTTTATAGTCTTCATGATTTTCTGTCCAGGTGTTCTATCAATATGGACACAAAAATTAAAAGTATATTACCATCTAATAATCAATCAAAACATAACAATAATTATTTGTAAATCTAATAAAAGATGTATAGGACTTGTGTACTGAAAACTAAAAAATGCTGATAAAAATCAGAGAAGATCTAAATCAATAGAGAAACATATTCATGGATTGTAAGATTTAAGGTAGTAAAGATGTCAATTCTCTCAAAATTGACATATAGGTTTAATTCAGTGCCTATCAAAATCCTAGCGAGATGTTTTCCTAGATATAGATGCAACTACTCTAAAACTAATATAGAAAGAAAAGAGGAACTAGAATAGCTCAAGCAGTTTTGAAGAGGAGGAATAACGGGGGAGAAATCGCGCTATTTGATTTAAATATGTATTATTTAGCCACAGCATCAAGACTGTGGATTATTGACAGAGAATATTGGCAGGGGATAGACAAAAAGATTAACAGAACAAAATAGAAAACTCAGAAAAATCCCACACAAATGTGTTCAACTGCTTTCTTCTCTTTTTTATTGTGGTAAAATACACATAACATAAAATTTTCCATCTTAACCATTTTTGAGTGTACAGTTCAGTGGCATATATGTGTGACCATCAGCACCATCCACCCAAAAAATCTTATCTCGCAAAGCTGAAACTCTGTACCAATGAAACAATAACACACCATTGCACCCAACCCCCAGGCCCTGGCAACCACTATTCCTACTTTTTATATCTATGAATTTGACTGCTATAGGTACTCCACATAAGTGGAATCGTATAGTATTTGTCCTTTTGTGACTGGCTTATTTTACTTAACATAATGTTTGTAAGGTTTATCCATGTTGTAGCATGTATCAGAATTTCCTTCTTTTCAAAGGCTGAATAATATTCCATTATGTATATATACTACATTCAGTTTATCCATTCATCCATTGATGAACATTTGGGTTGTTTCCACCTTTTGAGTATTATGAATAAT
>CAUYSK010060556.1:0-23690 GCA_963575035.1 Avahi laniger
ATGATATTATAAGATCAATAATTTTGTTTTGTAAATATTTTCTCTATTATTTTTTGTCCTTAAAATTTCCATACACATTTTAGTATCATTTGTCACTTTATACACACACACACACACACACACACATACATACACAAGAAATGTTAGAATTGATTGATACTGCTTAGAATCGACAGATAAATTTAAAAGAGTTGACATTTTACACTTGAATCTTTCAGATCATAAATTTTGTATAACACTTCATTTATTCATATCTTCTTTAATTTCTTTCCCCAACAGTTTTTTGTTTAGAGGTTTTGATTAGATTTTGTTACTATGTAATTTGAAGTCTTTTACTATTTTATTTTTTTTAGTAATGTTTTCTGACTAAAAAATAAAACTACGATAATTTTATAAGTAACAACCATTCAAACTTTACTTATTATTTATAATAGTTTAACTACAGATTTGTTTTTGTTTTTTTTTTTTACACTCGGTCATGCTGTCTATGAATAACGACAACTGTATTTCTCCCTTTTCAATTTTTATACCTTTATTTTTTCTTAGTACCTGTTGGTGCTGGCTAAAATCTTCAGCACAATTAAATAAAAGTAGCAACAGTAGACAACTTTATCTCATTTCCAGTCTCAGGGAGAAAGATTTCAATATTTTACCATTAGGTCTGACATTTGCTATATTTTTTTTAAACTAACTTTTTTGTAAGATTAAGTACCCTTATATTTCTAGTGTGCAGAGAAATTTTTATCTTGAAGAAATGATGCATATATAACTCTCTCTGCATCTATAGAGGTGAATCATGTTTTTCCCTTTTTTCTTCTCCCACTATTTTAATTTGAATTAATAGATTTTCAAATTAATGCATTTATAATCTGTTCCTGTCTTCCCTGAGTGTAATTATTTTATATGTTAGTAATTTTGTTTCACTGGTATGTTACCAAGCATTTCATATATGAGAAGCAATATTCTTGTCAGGTTTTAACATCCAGATTACACTGGCCTCATGATATGAGATGGAAACATTTGTATTGGTGAGTTCATTTGAACACGAGGATTTGTGTTAAAGAGTTGGTAATTATGGATTCCATTTTTCAATAGAGAAAGTGATATGCGTATGTTAATCTCTTTAAATTTGTGCCAATTTGCAAAACCTGTGTTTTTAAACTTATTAGTCTATGTCATAACACATTTAAAAAATTATTGGCATAAATATTACAATTGATTATATTTATACCAAATATGTTCATATTTATGCCAATAACTTATTAAATTAGAATAATTGTTCCAATTATCTTTTTAATATCTATAGGAATTATAATAATTCCTCATTCTTTATTTCTGATATTGGTGACATATATCTTTTTTATTTTTTTCTTGCATGGTTTTATCAACTTTATCTGCCTTTGTGAATAAGTCGTTGCTGGCTTTGTCACATTTCACTTTTATACATTTGTTTTTAATTTCATTATTTTCTATTATATATTTATATTAACCTTTCTGCTACTTTTTAAATTTTAATTTTCTGTTCACTTTAAGCCTCTTTGAAGTGGATGCTGAGATAATTGATTTTCAGCACTTCTTTTTTTCTAATATAGACATTTAAGGCCAATTTCCCTCTAGGAATTGTGCTAGCTGCATCCCACATGTTTCGTTATGTCATTATTTTGCTATCATTCATTTTTTAAGTGTGTTAATTTCTTTTGGGATTTTATTCTGTTTTCCATGGGTTATTTAGAAGTGTATGGTTTAATGTCCAATACAGGATATTTATTTTATTACTAAATTTTCTAACTTAATTCCACTTTGTAAGAAGGCATACTCTGCATGTGTTAAGTCTTGCTTTATGGCCCAGTTTTAGGCCATTTTGGGTTAACGTTTCATGTGTTTAACAAAAATGATTTTTCCGTAACTTTTTAGTATAGTATATTATACATTTCAATTAGATAAAATTATTAATTATTAATCATGATATTCAAATGTTCTCTATCTTTAGTGAAATTTTTTTATTGTTTACAGTTCTTTTAGAGAGTTACGGGTTCTCTTCACCCACAACAGTTGATTTATCTATTGCTCCCTTTGATTCTGCCAATTTTTACATTATATACTGAAAAATACATTATTAGGTGCCTATGAATTTAATAGGATTTTTATATCTCCCTGTCAAATGTAATCATTTATCATTACGAAATTTTTCACTTTATTTTTGGAAATATTTCTTTTACCTTATTCTACACCTGATCTAATTTCCTTTGGTTTGAATTTGCAGGCAGATCTTGTTATAATCCTTTCACTCTTTATCTATCCTTCTATTAAAGCTTTATCTGTGATAAGAAATGTGACTTTCATACCGTTTGCTTCTTTAGTCTAGTCTGACAATTCATGTCTATTAAATGAAGTATGCAGTTAATTTATGTTTAATATGATTGCTTATATACCAGGGCTTAAATTTATTTTTGGATTGAAAAAAAAATGATCGGTTCTTTCTTATTTTCTCTCCTTTCTAAATTTTTTGATTAATTAGTTTTAATTATTTCATTTCCCCCTTTATTGAAATAATTATATAGTCTTGAATTCATATTATTTTATGATACCCCTAAATATAATATTTATATATGTGTCCTTCACTTATTAGCATATATCTCAAAGTATTCTTTCAAATATTTTGTATATAAAGCAAAAACGTTTCCCCATTGTGTTTGAAAATTTATATTATACTCTTCCTATTTTTGTGTTATTGTTGATATATATTTTAATTCTGCATCTAATTTACACATGTTAGACATTCTAATTATATTAAGTAGTATATATTCTTTTTATTTTCCCACGTATTAATATTTTTTGTTTTCTTTTTTTCTGCATTATTACATTGTTACATAGACTAATTTTCCCTTTGTCTGAAGAACATTTTTCTAAAATTATCTTTAATGGAAAACTGCTGGTGATACATTTTATAAAGTATTTTTTTTTTCTGAAAGAAAATAACTTTATTTAAAGGTTTATGTAAAAGTTTTTTTGATATAACATTCTGGTTTGGCAGTTACTTTCCTGTGTCCTTTAAAAATGCCATTTTTCTCCTCTGACTTTTATAATTTCTATGATAAAATCAGCTGTCAGTCTTAGAATACTTAATATTTTCTTTTTTATGGCTGATTTTAATATTCTCATTGTCTTTATTTTTCAGCAATAATATTATCATGTGCCCTAGAGTGGTTTTCTTGGTATTTATTCTACTTAGGGTTTGCTGAGCAACTTAAATCCACACCTTGATATTCTCTGTTTGATTTGGAAATTTGTGATCATTATTTCTTCAAATATTGCTTCTTCCTTGGCTTTTCTCTTCTCTTTCTGGAACATTTGTTACAAATATTTTAGGCCTTTTCTGTGCAAGCTCTATTAGGACAGATGCTCATATTTGTATTTTTTTTTTTTTCTGTCTGGGATTCTTCCTGAATTTCTTTTTTCTTGCTCTTTTTCCTTTATCTCTTTCTTTCTTTTTCCTATTCTAAATCTGGTTTGCTAATCCATATTTATGCTAGATCTCATCTTCTGTTTAAATTGAATTATTAATTTTACTCACTGAATTTTTTTAGCTTTAGACTTTTTAAATTATTTTCATAGGTTCCAGATACATTTCATCTGTGATCTATTTTCTCAAACATATTAACCATGTTTATTTTTAGTCCAATAATTAGAATAACTGAATCACCTGGATTTTTTATATTATCTGTTTTCTATTGTTGATGACTTGGTTCCCTTTCATGGCATGCCAGATTGTATTTTACTGAATTTTGAACATTAAGATGTTCAAATTAGAACATGAAAGATGTTATCTCTCCTTAGACAAGATTCGATTTTCTTGTTTCTTTTCATTTGATTTGCAATGTTTAGATAGATCTCCTTAATACTTTCAAGACTGGATTTCAGAATTTATGAGGGTTAATTTAATTTCAGGTTTCTCCTTACTTCTGGGGCCCATCCTTTCTGTTAAACTGCTAAAATATCTGTTTCACTTCTTAGCACGTGCTCTCTGATAGGCTTAAATCCTCTTACTTCTGCACATTTTAAAATTTGGTAAATTCATCAAGCGTAAAAAACACCCATAACTTCTTGATCTCTTCTCTTCGATTATCTTTTCACTGTGCTCCTGGCCTCTCAATTTCTAGATACCTTGATAAGCCTGAACTCAGACTTTTGTCTCCACAGTCCCATGAGATCCTCATAAATTACAGGTCACTGATTTCCATTTGGTCTCTATGCCCTGTGAGTTGAATCAGTTAAAGTTCTGAAAAGAATAAGCACTGCTAGATTTAGGAGTCACTTCAATTTGTTTCCATTCTCTCTGGTATCTTGGCTCCTTAAGTACTGACTACCTTCAAATTGTGGTTTTCTCTCCTAACTTTATGGCTCTCACTGGGAGAGTTTGTCTGATACAAGTTACCGTCATAGATACAAGGAAAACAACTGATCGTTTTTTCTCTACATTATGGTATGATATGTTCATTATTTTCCAAAGATAATTAAACTGTAAATCACTCTGTACCTGTTAAGCAATGGACAAAATATTACTTTAAAACAACTCTAATCCTCTGCAAGTTGAAGGGACACTATGGTCAGTGCCTAATAGCATTCATGGATGGTAATTAAGATTGTGCTATCTTTAGTTAATGCTCTAACTGCAAAGTCAGACCAATCTCTTGAGACTGCTTTCCTCAGTATATGCTTTGGCCACAATGAATTCTGCATTTACTGTGACAATGGACCAAGGTACATGCACCATATTGCGTTAAATAAACAAAGACCTAATTCAAGATAAAGGACCGGCAGAGCTGGTTGAAATGATTGCAATACAGTCCACTACCTCAGTGTCAAGTACATGACAATAAAACAGATGGCATTGATTTACTCCTCTCGATGTTAATATTAAATGGCTTGAACGTATGTGAATGTAAAAATAGATATACATAGTTACATTTATGCATTACTACTTCCTCCAACTGCATTTGTATCCACAACATCATCTGTTTATCTATGTATATTAGAAAGGTAACTAGAGACAATATTATAATATGTATTCTCATAATAAGGTTTTGAAAGATATATTGGGTGAAATATACAAATCTGTAAGTAACAGGACACATTCTTTTCGTTTTTTAATGTATTTGTAGAGGTAATGCAGAGGGCTTGTGTATAATGGCATTACACTTCTCAGAATGTTTGTAAGCCTTTTCTTTAAAGTCATCCCTAAAAATTATGTGCTAGCTGCACACTTTTAAAGGGAGGTTAAAAAACTAATCTTGGATCCAGTAAATCTATTGTGGAAATTTGCAATGTAGAGCAACAGAGATGCTGACAGGAACACAAAACATAGAGCTTATTTCAAAACAATATGAGAAAGGGAGAGAACTTAGGCCAATATTGGATTCTTCAATGTTATTAACAAAATAATTCCAAACAATGGC
Source organism: Avahi laniger (assembly GCA_963575035.1). Taxonomy (NCBI): domain Eukaryota; kingdom Metazoa; phylum Chordata; class Mammalia; order Primates; family Indriidae; genus Avahi; species Avahi laniger. The sequence continues at coordinate 5,457 of CAUYSK010060556.1, forward strand.
AAAAGGGAAAAACTGCTACAGGCTTATTTTTTCCCAGAATTACGGAGGATGGGAAAATCCCTGAATGTTATCAGAAATACCTTAATTTCTAAAAAATCAAAGACAAAAATGAAAAGTAATATTTTCTTAATACACAGCAAAAATTTAAAAATTAAAAAAAAGATGCAGGAGAAATGCACTGCAAATAAAAAAGCTAAATTCTATTGTTGGCAGCTGCTTTTTCACTGTTGCAAATAATCCAGCTGTTTGTGGTGGTCTTTGTGACATGGCCTGGCATGATTGAGGCAGGTCTTTGAACAGAATTACTTGGGTGAAAAAAAAAAAAATCGCTTAATCTAACTCCGTATGTTAGCATATTTCTCTCAGAACATTAATCAGTTTGATGTAAATTTTCTCCATCAAGGCACTGGAACGAATCAGTGGAGAATGAACCACTTTGGTAGACTTCATCCTCAGTTGCCCTAAGCAATGTAAAAATTAGTATGCTCAGGGTCCAAGTTCTGTGTTATCTTTATAAAAGTCTTACTCAGTGCAATCAAATGAACGGTGAGATCCTATTTGCAAACTGAAACCTTGTCCCATTAATAAGCCATGTCTCCCGTATCAGAATGTCATGACCATCATCATCACCACCTTACAAGACTATGTGATATTTACTGAATAGTTACTCTCGGGCACCATGCTTTTATTCCACCCTAACAATCCTATGGAGAAAGTGGCATAATCATTTTCTCATAAACATTTAACATATAATTGTAATTTTAAAAGTACCTTTTCTAACCTCTGTTTATTCATAGATATTAACTACACCTGCTGGGTGCCAGATACTCTTAAAGGCGATAGAGTTACCAAATTGAAAAACAAACAAATGAACAAATAAACCAAATACATATTCTATTATATTCATACATAAATGAGGGAGGTGACACTAAGATAAAAATGAAACTTATGAGCAAAAATAAAATCAGGTAAAATAAAAGAGAGGAATGTTGGAAGGGGTTACCCCATCTAAATAAGTGAAATTACCCCACCCAACTTCCTTTCTCTCATGCTTACAAACAATATATACAGGAAACACCAAGTTATAGCTGTGCTGACTTCCTTTCTCTACTTTTTTCTTCCAACAACCAATTTTTTACTTTATCTACTTAGTTCTGACAATATGACCCTAAACACTCATCCCCAATATGGAAATAAAATCAGACCTGCTCTTTTTTCTTTAGTAATTGCTGAGAAAATTTATTTACCCTTAGCAGCAAGACCGTTGCCAACCAATGGTGATCAGAGTAATGGCTTCAAAAGGTCACATACGCCCTCAAATAGTTATGCTAACTGATGCTTTGGGAAGGGCATGGGCTCTTTGTAAGGAAAATCATTGTTTTACTTTTAATTCTCTCTTATGGAGGAAACAAATAAACTTATTGAACACTGGCCATTCTAGCCAGAGCTTATAATATTTAGGGAAAGTGAAGTACCAAATTCACTTCATTTTTTTCTTGAGTTCTTGTGGGTTTCAGAACATTTGGTAAAATTTGATTTAATGGGTCCAATTTGGAATGCAGAAACTTTTATTAGAAAAGAACAAAATAGGGACTCCAGAGGTTTGATTAGGATCAAAATAATAAGAACCATAGTGGTAAAATTCCCTTCATTTAAGAATCTTCCTCTGTCTTTGTCTATAACATGAATCTTGTGAGGGTTTGGAAGACAGCATTAACGCTTGCTGTATTTATATACATTCTTTGTGAAGCTTTGCTTCTAGAAAGGAAGAATCTATTTCAGCATCCCCCCCAGCAGTAGAAATTTGACTTTTATTGGACTGGTAAGCAGGTATTAGGTTTGAAAAATCCCAGTTATGATTAATAGAATGTAAATTCCAGCTTGAGAGGAATTTTGAATCTCTTTTGTTCAAGGCTGCATTGAGCATATTGTTCACTGGTATATTAAGAACAGTACCTGATACCCTAAAGTCAAGATAATGCCTACTTTGCAGGTTATTGAAAGGCTTGAATGAAATCATATATAAAAGCACCAAGCAAATTGCAGAGTGTTAAAAGAGTTAGATCTTATTTATTGTCCCTTGTTGGGTTTTATTCTAAACTTTCAAGTTACCTTTTTACTGACTTAACCAACTCTGAGATTCTGACACCTCAGTGTCTAATTCTACAAGCATTCTTTTCTCCTAAGCTATTATTTCAGGAAACTTAGACAATGTCATGTGAGCAATTTTTTTAAGGAAATTCATATTTTACTGGCGAAAGGAGAGAAAATAAAACTTGAGGCACATTTTGGCTCTCATTACAGAAGTGATTTCTAAGGCAGCTGTTCAAGGCGGAAACTAATCAGTCTCCCAATGTCGTAAGTTTCTGACCCCTGCAAATATGCGACCACAGGGTGACACCACGGTTGAGGCAAGTGCAGTACCAAATGGTGGATGTGGGACAGGTATAAGTACATTCTCTAACCCTTACATTAAAGGGAACTTTGCTTTTAATTCTGACTCATGTTTTAACTACCAAATTTATACTGGGGAAGTTGTATCTCAGAGTTGACTCAGTCAAACTAAATTAGGAATTGTTACAACAATTTTCCATCTCATACGGTTCCCACATTGAAATTATAGGTCATGCATTCATGACACTACAAATTACTGTTTTTCCTATAAGCAGGTGACTTTGTTTTATTATACATCCTTTCAAGATTTTCCGCCACTAAATTATTAGTCTTTGACTGATGGTGATGTTGCCCCCAGAATTCTCTACCAAAAATAAAACCCTCAAATAAAAATGCTATCAATGAGTTCCACTGTGTGATTTCTCATCCCAACATCCATATTTATTTCTAATTAGCCGCATGAGAGCGATTCAGAATTTTATAATTCCAAATGTTGCCTGTCCAGGTGATATTTTCATAACTATATGAGAATAAAAAGATTCCATAGCTTTTAATTTCTTACACATAAACCTTCATTATAATTTATTCTCAGGAAATTGTTGGAATTTGCTCAACACTAAAAAGAATTAATTGCCTAATGTATTAAAACAATTAAACAAATCATTTCATCGTATGAATAACAATGATTATAGTTTCAGGGTAACATAGGACATAAAGGCAAAGGAAGAGAAGGAAAGAAAGAAGCTAATAATGGTAGATTTTCAGTTACTGTTTATGCTATGTTAGTGCCCAACGTACATATGGCAAAACAAAGGCAAAGAAACTATCTCACTTCACTGAAGTTAAACAAATCATAAATACTGATGCAGTACAGTGTTTGAAATTCATGTGTGCCTGATTCCAAAGTAAATCTAATTTCTTATAGTTATACAGTATTTGTCTTAAATTTTAGCTTCATACAGACACTACAAAAGTGGAGTTAAAGTCATACACTACTAGAGAGAATTTACTTTTAGCATTAACTCTGGGGTAAAATAATTTAGCACAAACACTCTTCCATCTTCTTCATCTAAAAAATAACAGTTTAAGAGGTTTTTAAAAATTGGCTTAAAGGAAACAAGACATATCTTAAGATAAAAGACTGTCCAATTACATTTTTGAGTCATCTTGATATGCTAAAAGACTCAAATGGGCAGAATGTATTAATGTGATGAATAAGAAGATAAAAAGGTTGTTTTATAGGGTAGCTGCATAAAAACAGTTTGGTGGGAGCAACTCTGGACTGAAATGCAGGGTCAGCATAAGATTTATAACACGCTTTTCAACTATTTTGTGGGTAGCAGGAAACATATTTCCTCTCTCTGTGCTTTACACTCTACTTTTTGAAAACTGAAAGATAATAATATTACATTGTGTTATGGTGAACTTTCCAGTTCAAATATTTGAAGATGTCTATGAAAACTAAGAGTGTTATTATATTATCACTTAATTATCCAGTGTAATTATGTATTACCAAATGATCTTCAAGCCAAATGATAAACATTGATAATCTTGTCCTGGTTTACCTATTCTCCCTGTATACATCCATTCAATAAATTGATGTTTCATTCAGGAAATAGTATTGAGGCTTACTACTTCCAAACAATCTTCTTAATATGGGGGAAATATCAGTTTATGGAAACAGTTTATGAACAATGAACATGATGATAAATAAATTATATGGTATGCTAGAAAGGATTAAGAGCTAATTAAAACAAATAAAGCAGGGTAAGGAGGCTATGGTACTGGTGAAGATTAAGATATTTGAGCAAAGACTGGAAAATGAAGGAGTTAGCCCTGACTATAGCAAAAGGATCCATATTCCAGGCAGAGGAAATAGTTATTGCAAAGACCCTCAAAGGACCATGGCTAATGTCTGGAAGTAGTCAATCACAGATTTTGGATGATTTGCAAACAAAATTGTTTTCTTAAGCATAGTAATTGACTTGCACATGGTACAGACAGCCTGCAAAGAGGATAAAACAGCATCCTTTTCTTGATTACTGAATTGAGATAATGTAAGACAAAACTACTCTAGGTTTTAACAAAGAATTAAGCTTGGGTTATTAACTTTAAAGGCTACAACCAACTGCTGTTCCAGTAGGATACTTTATTTCCTTAGGAAATTTCTCTTGATACATCCCCACCTCAGAATATTTGCAAGCATTCTGTGCTATTTTTTCCCATAACTTGACAGTCTGATATATATTTCCCTTTCTGAATAATATTAAGTATATTACAAGCAAGTGATTAAAAATCATGTAATGATATGCAAAAATAGCCATTAAGATTATTTATTCATTCAGGGAATATTTGCCCATCATTTATAATGTGATACTGTGCATGCTAGGGGCTATGAGGATTATAGAAAAGTGGAAGATGTATTTTCTGCCCTTGATGACATTAGGCTGCAGAGGGAACAAAAGGCACATACACAAATAACTATAATTATGAATTAGATCATACTGCCTTTTCTGAACTCCCATAGAGTTGAAACAGCATATACAGTTTCCAAAAGGAGATGACATTTGATCTGGACCTTGAAAGAAAAGTAGTATTTGGGAGTGCAAAGATATGACAAGATATTCAAGACACATAAAAAATTGCCATCAGCAAAGTTCCAGAGGTAAGACACTGCACACCACATCTGAAACACATGCGATGAACAACACTATTTTGACAAGATAGTGTAGATACAAGACATTATTCATTTTGGATGGGGAAAAAAAATCACAATATTTTATTCCAAAACATTCTCTTCAAGTTTAAAAGGAAAGTCATATATATTATTGATCCTTCATATTTCTAACCCATGTTAAGTATTCCAAAGATATAATAATAATAATTGTTTAAATTATTTTATTCATAAAGGGGCCTTTACAAGATTTGTTTGTTCATGCACATTATAAAAATGATAACTAAGACATTGCAAGTTCAGATTTCATACATTAAAAATAGCTTGGATTTCTAAATTGCGATCAGGAAATAAGTACTACACTTTATGATTCAAATCCAGCTAGTGGAGCCAAAACATCTACCTTGTCAGAAAGAGAGTTTGTAAGATACTTACTTATTTGAGTGGGGGTAGAAAATGTAATAATGGCAAATAATAATGAAAACAGTAGCTTTCATGTGTTTCTTATCTACCAGGTGTCACATTAGATGTTATTATGCACTACCTTTTACTCCCTATTGATTTAGTTAGTGAAAATTATATCAATATGACTATATTCAAGATGAAGAAACTACATATACTACCTGTAAGAAATTAATACAAGACTTCCAGCATTTCTGGATCTCAGTGGAAGGTCTCACATTTAGTTTTGTCTGTATGTGAAATCCCTCCTCTTTCCTAAGAAAATCTCTAGGTTCTTAAAGATAGAATCATTTCTAATTTCCTTCACATCTCACACAAAACTTGGCCCTGTGTTTTGTTTATAATGATCAGTCAATTAATGTTTATTAAATCACTAGATGAATGAAAATGTAATTAATCGATGGGTCAATGGTTGGATGGATATGTGGGTGGATGGATGAGCTGATGAGTCAAAGGAAGAATATTATAAGAAGCAGTATATTGTGGATAATGTAAGATATAATAATTAAAAAACTCAAGTCAAAATGAGAGATATGAGACAATCAACCACTCTCATTAGAAGAAAGGTTTTATGGTGGATTCAGTTTGCAAGAGTTAGGATATGGGTCCAAGATAAATTCAGCCCCAGAAATGAGTATTGTATGAATACCAACTATTTTTCAGTGGCTGAGTATTAATATTAAGAGACATAAAAACAACATAAAAATAAAATTTAAGGAAAAATAATCATTATCACAAGGGATCCCAATTAACATACCTGAGATAATCAGAAAACAATCCATTAATTGAACTGTGAGACTCCGAGTATTAATATTTTTGTATATATGTATATTATATACATTTGATGTATTTGTATATTTATGTATTAATTAAATATGTATTTAAATATAGCTGTACATGTATATAGATATGTTTGTATATGTTTTCATGGTAGTGACATCAATTTATACTGTTTCTTCCAGTTAAATACTTCAAAATAGCAGAAACAATGAGGTAACTTAAACAATTCAAATTCTCAGATTAAAGAAAATTTTGCACAAATTATAACCTAGCCATATAATGGAATACAGCGTAGTCAGCAATATGATGCATATGAAATTTTTTAAGGCATAGCAGGGGTAAAATGACAACTTAAATTTCATATAGAATGAGTTAAAATTATAGAAAAAATACTGAAAAGAAATATTAAATGGTAACAGTGGCTGTTTTTAAGTTGTGAGATCATAAACAATTTTGTTTTTTAATGATTTTCCCTTCCATTTTGTTTATATTATCTGTATTATTCATGAATCATATTTTAATCAAGAAAAATAATTAAATTTTACTTCATTTTTATCAATAAAGATTTTTAATCCAAGTTATTTACAGTCTCTCAAAACACAGACATTTGTATATTTTTGCATCTATGAAATATATAGCACAAGAAAGATTTTCTTATACATTTTCTGTCACTGTTGGTTCTTCTCTGCTTTCCCAACGAGGAAGATTCATGTATTGGCAAATGTTTCAGGTAAATCTGAATTCATCTGTCATTCTCTCTACTTGCAAACTCCCTTTACAAGACCATTGAAAACCATTTCAAGAAATTCCCCAAGTAAAGACATTATATGGAAAATTACTTGAAAAATAAGAGAAATCCTAAAGTATCCCTAGGACAGGGACATTTCCTTTTTAGATTTTAGAAGGCAACAGAAGCACACACATGCACATACAAACACATACAATTATAATGTATATTTATATAATGCTGAATGATTAAAATTTTTGTTGTATATAAAACAGCAAGATCAAAATTCTCATCTAAAGATAGCAATTATGTGGTAGTGGCATATTTAATATAATGTACTATACCATCAAATTAAATGAAGAATATATTTTGTCTCAATCTCTACTTGATCTTCATTCTTTTCCCTCCGTGGTTTTCCTCAAAGGACGTTCCACAACTCATTCATATTGAAATTATTTGAGATGTTTGCAAAAAGCATGTATTATTAATCCTGATAAGAATCTCTGGGCTTTGGAAATGGGATTCTTCCTCCCTGAAAGTTTGACAAACACAGCTCTAGTTTCCTATCTGCACATATTCACATCTTGAATAAATCTTCACCCAACCAAATTTCCAGTAAGTAGGTTCCTATAGACTCCTGCAGTTTACTCCCTTAGGCTCTCTTAGATTCCTAGAGGTCCTGATTATAAAGCTTTTGCAATAAGGAAATGTAAATACTGCATTCAGGTCTACATTCTATTTTTTTGTTTCCAATACATTGTCTTTATTGAGCATCGCAGAGTTCCTCTGAGTTAAGTAGGAGGAAAATTATTAATATTCTTAGTTTACAGATGAAAAGGAAAAGAGGTTTGGTGGGTGTAGAAAACACTCCCAGGTCACAAAACTGATTAGACTGCAAAGACAAACCTTAAAACTAAGATTGGTTGTACCCAAAGAAAAGGCACAAAGAAAACATCTAAAGGGTTTTATGAAGAAATAGGCAAAGTACACAAATACTCTCTGCTTTTAGAATGTTCTAAAGTTTTAGGACTTACAACTATAAATATATTTAAGATGTATGTTATAAGATCTTATCTATTAATGTGTATTAATAAAATAAGTATTTAAATATTACTATTTAATATTTTTAAAGTATTTTGAGAGTACCAACTGTCTTTTTTAACTTAATGCTTTTGTATGACTCAAAAATCACACAATTTTAAAACATAACACCAAATTCTATGAAGTGTCTTCCATTGAAAAGTGGGGTAAATGTTCCCTTCCCTTGAATGTAGGCTCTGTGAGCCATCAATAGTATAAGACAAAAATGACACTGTGCTAATTTCTAAGCTCAAGTTTTAAGAAGCTAGCAGCTTTCACTTCCTAGCTTCCTTGGGATACTTATTCTTGGAACTCAAACACTGGGCAATGAAGAAGTCCAAACTATTCCTTTATGAGGCAGCTGAAAGGCAGCACCATTTTGCCAGCCAGGTGAGTGAGCCATCTTGGAATTGAGTAGTCAGCCCCTTTCAAACTGCCCCAATTTGTACCACATTCTACAGAGACAAGCTGACCCTGACAAGCCCTGCCCAAATTTCAAATTTGTGAGCAAAATATTAATAAATGATGATGTTGCTTTCTGCTGCTAACTTCTGGGATTGTCTGTTATGCAACAATAGATAATCAAAATGGATTTTAATGCCTGGAAGTAAGGTGAGGCTATAGTGAAAATGTAAAACATGTGGCACTAGTTCTGGGAAGAGGTGGCAGGCAGGAGACAGAAGGATTGAGAAGACTGTTAGTGAAAACCTAAAGGTCCCAGGGACGCTATTACTGAAAGAAAAAATGATTATGAGAAAGCTGTCAGTGATATCTCAGATTTAAGTCATTAAAACAATGAAAGTGTTATTGGGAGTTAGAGGAAAAGAGACCTTTGTTATATGTAGTGGGAATTTTGACCATGACACCTGCGGGTCATGTAGGAAAAAAGGAAATGTACCTAATGAATTTGATGACTTAATTAAAGAGTCAAGGCAGAGACCAAATATTAGAAGTGCCACATAGCTTCTTCTTATTGCCTAAACAAAAAGTGAATGGAGAGAAATTAGTTAAAGAAGGAATTTTTCCTGGAACCAAAACTGTTTGGGTTTGAAAAGAAAACTTTTTTTCACTTGCAGCTTTTCCAGAGAAAAACAATTCTCAAATTATGAAATAGTCTCAGTTTACAAATCAAATATGGAATGGGACAGTATGATCTTTTGCTATTAATATCTTGGAAATATCTGAGGTTCCTCTTATTGAAACTTTCAAAGAGATAAAAGGTCTTCTGAGGATCTTAAAGGACAGGGTATGCTCAAGGACCCTCTATTAAGAGTCTTAAAAGCATTGACCACAGCAGATTCACTAGGTGTCCAAAGTCAAGACGAGCTCATCTTCAAGAGATTTGTGAATGTGATTTTTGTCTAATTGTAAACTGATTTGTAAGAAACGTACAAAATCTTTAAAGGAAATGTATTAGTTCTGACTAAAAGAGATAGTAAACAATGAAAAGAGGCTGCCAGACTGTCAAACATTTATTGGCAGCATGGAAATTGAGAGGACACCTCAGCTGTGAACACAGATAGTTTGTTTATTTAAAAAAAATAAAATAAAAAGAAGACGAGAAGAAGAATGATTCAGAGGGCAGAACCAAGAGCCATGAGTGTAGAGCCAAAAGCCTAAGAGAATTAGTTCTCTGAAACGGTAATGGATGATAATGAAGAAACCAGCAACATGCACCCAAATGCACCCAGTGACTGCTACGTGACGTCTGTCTTCTCTTTTCTTGAGTAATGGTGTCTATAGAAATTATCTTCATCGTTCCCACCATTTTTTACTGGGTCAGCCTGAGACTGATTCTGTAAAAGATTTACAGTCTCAGAATGCAAATAATTGCTAGTACAAATGCAAATAATTTTTGGCCAAGAGTGAATTATGTTGGTTTTAAAAGATGACATAAAATTATTTAATATTCCTCTCACTGAGTCCCTTCCCCTGAGTCTGGGCTCTTTTACTGCTTAAGTAAGTAATAGAAGATGAAAGAAGTAATAAATGTTGCATCAATATCAGAGCTGCTTGGACCATAAGAATACTAGGTTTCATTCTCTATTGTTCTTGGGATGGTTGATCTTAGAACACAGACACCATGGGACACAGGTACCAGGACACCTCCTTGAGAAACCCCCGTGGAGACAGCCCAGAACAAACACCAGTTTCCCAGCTATGTGTGTCAGCCGCATGGATCTTCCAACCTGAATCAAGCCACCACAGTTGATGCTCTGTAGAATAGAAATGAGCTGCCCCTGTTTTGCCTTGCCCAAATTACACATTTTTGAGTAAATTAATTGGTTGCTACTATTTTAAACCACTAAGTTTTGGGTCAGTTTATTATGCAGTAACTGATATGGGGAACAAATGTTCACAGTATCTCTTCTAAATTTAAACCTTTCAAAAATATTTAAGTAGAATCTCTCTTGATTTCGGTTTTAGTAGATACTACTGACTATTTGCCATATTAATCATGGGTACTGTAAACATAATAACATGAATTAGTATAAGAAACATCTATCAAATCACCCAGTATATTAATATTATGTGCATGTAATTTAAAATTAATTATGATACTTTTAAAAGAAAGAAGAATACCGAGCTTTCTAATCTGGCTTAGATAGTATTTGATCAGAGAAAGGAAAACATTTAAGAGTCGAAGGCAGTAATAATTGCCAACTTCAGTGTTCTAAACACTAATATTGCATGAGCATTTTAAAATAACTGTTTTTCAAATTATAACATAAAAAGGAATCAATCCTTACAGTATGAGCAATTCTACTATTTGATTTAGAGGTAAATTGAAGATTTAGAGGCATATTCAAAATGCATTTTGAAGAAGCTTTCTGATTTTAAAAGTCTGATGATAAGATCTAATTTTGGGACATGTGCATTGGTGTGTCTTTGGCCACTGCAAGGGGAAATTCATCCATAAAATCCTCCAAGCTGTAAACAATCCGTGAAGCTAAGGACCTTCCTTACTAATTGGCAAAGAGTATAAACCCTGTCTGATATTAGAATCCTTCCAAAAATACAAATGTATACACTATAATAATTAAGAATACAGTGATGAGACCCAGGCACTAGTGAGGTTTAAAATCTTTCTATTGGATATATTACTGTATGATTCCATTTGTCCGAAATTCTTAAAATGACAAAATTATGTAAATTGAGAATAAGTTAACAGTTGTCAGGGATTAGGGATGGGAAGCGAGGCTCTGGAGGGAGGCTGATGTGGAGAAATACACGTGGTGGTGGGACTTATACATGGCACTACTCTGGATCTTGCCTGTGGTGCTGAACTTAACATGAGCTTATGCACGCAATAGAACTAACCACCAACACACACACACATTGAATACAAACAATCCTGGGGATACTGAATACATTAGGTAGATTGCATCAATGTGAATATATATATATTGTTATAATATTGCACTCCAGTTTTGCAAGATGTTACCATTGGAAGAAACTGTGTAAAGAGTACACAGAATCTCTCTATTATTTCTTACAACTGTGTGAAAACATATCTAAAATAGGAAGTCTAATTAAAAAATAAAACGTCCTGCTGATTATCATCTTCCTAAAAGCGAAAAACCAAATATGTTTTCAAAACTATTAACAAAAGTTTCCAGACAGGGAAGGAACTGACCTAGGCCAGTGTGTTTTAGATAATGGACCACACGCTGCAGTACAAGCATCACTTAGAAATTTATTAAAAATGCAAATTGTCAGGCCCCAACAGAGACCAATGGAATCAGAAACACTGAAGGTGGGGCCAAGTAATCTGTGCTTTAATAATCCTTCCAGATGAATGTGTGCTGCACGCTGAACTTTGAGAAACACTAGCTTAGGCTTTTGTTTTGCAATAATTATTAAATATGCACGAATAACATTAAATATGTATTAAATATGAATAAAGCCTTGCTACTCAAAGTTATTCCACTGCCCAACAGCTTTAGCATCACCTGGAAGCTTATTAGAAATGCAGAATCTGTACCCCAGACTTAGGGAATTCAAATCTGTGTTTTAACAAGATCCCCAGGTAATGCACAGGCACATTAAAGCTGGAGAAGCAGAGCCTTAGGAGTATTCACTGAACAACTATTACATGTATTCCATCAAAATGCCGCTGTGCTTCTGTTGAGATTAAGAGTGTTTGGGCACCGACTTCCTGCTGGGGCAGTGATGTTAAACAAGTTGCTCTCAATCACACATCTCATAAGTAGCCCACCTAGGATTTGAGCTTTCTTGGGACATTAAAAACAAAACAAAACAAAGCAAAAAACAGGAAAGATCTTTCCGGATCTTCTGGTCTGGATCTTTCCGAGAACCTACGTTCGTTCACGAGCACTATGCTAAACTGCCCAGTATTTCTTCCTCTGTTGGGTCAACTCTTGGGGGCCAGTTCTGGTTTCCAAACATTTGCAACAGGGAATACAAGTACAAATGCCAGGATCAGAAGAGATATCATTATTCACGTAGACAGCTCTAACCGTATTAATATCAGAACAATAAGGTCATAACAGGAACTTCGAATCTAACACCCCAGGATTTTTTGGTTTCAGGATAGTGGAGTTTCTGCATGTTCTCTTCCTCCTCCATGAGGTGCCCCATTGATCTTTCCATGTAAATCACAGTGCACAGTCTCTAAGCATACAGAGTGCACAATAGCCGTAAAATAATAGCGTTGGAAGCTACAGTTGAAAGGGATATCTCTGATTGTCCCCAATTGGATTTTTCTGCATATTTATCTTCTAAACTTCAATTCTGCGGAAGTGAGCAGGCAGAACCAAGTGTTACCTGAATGCACTACTGACAGCATAAAAAATCATTTACCATTTTGATGTCTAGAGCTTAACTTCAAGAAAATAGCAAAATTCACATTGGGATTTCAGGTGTAGGAGTAGTTGTTTTTAATTCCCTTGCTGAATAGGTTGAGGAGGAAAGATCGGAAAATACTTCAAAGCTGTTAGATGATACATTAGGATTCTATATATTTCATAGATCCTCAAAGTGAATTGATAAATAAATAGGGTTATATCTGTAACAGCAAAACAAATGGCTAGTGGAGCGAGGTAGACCTTCATTAATAATAGTTAATAGCAACTAATGTTATTGATTATAATGTTCTAGTTTTTCTGATAGGCCCTGGATATTCAAAGATGAATAATTTAGGATGAGCAATATAAGAATCAGGTTAATGAATATGTCTACTATAATTAATTAATTGACAATTGCAATGTGCTGCGAATAGTGCTAGGTGCTAAATATGGCTTCTCTACTTCAGGCCACATGATATTTTTATAATATTAATATTATCATTCACATTTTGCAAAGCAGGAGACTGAAGGTCAGAAACATGAAGCAATTTTCCCATAGTCATACAGCATGTAGGTGAACCAAACGGAACTCCACCAGAGGCCTATGTCCCCAAATTCCTGTTTTTTGAATGAAAAAAGTGAGAGGGGACATAGAAAAGAGACGGGGCGAGGTCAGGAGGAGTTAGTTGACAAAGGAATAGATTTTAGAGTCAAACCGAGGAGTTCTTCCTACCTTCAACACTTTTCCTTTCTTTCTCCCACAGATGGCTCAAAATGTTCTCAGTTTATCTTTGGAAAAGTAAAACTAATTACTACCATTTATATGAACTGCTAACCATTCACATCCAATTACTGACGCAGCACAGGAACCATTATACATGTTCACAAATGTGTCAGATTAATGTTACTGTACATTTTGTTTTGTTTCAATGTTGAAATACACTAGACATTCTCTGACACCTTAGTCTGTTGTACCATGAGTTATTACGGAGGGGGAAGGACAGAGAAGGGACACATTTCAGATACAGATAAAGTACAGATAAAGTGTGGCATAATGTAGTCAAAGAAGTGAACTTAAATTAGTTCACAGTTCTCCAGTATTCATTTTGACGTATAGAAACAATTTCTTCCCCTTACCCTTAATATATAAATATAGATGTAGGTCTATCGATATACAGATATACAAATACCCCATCATGACAAAAGTTTAAAAATAATTGCCATGTGATGGTTGAGAAATTAACGAGCTAATATTTGCAAAGTGTTCAAAGCAGCATTGCAACTTTGAACTCGGAGTGGTTTGGTCAAGCTTTCTTTTGCTGTCTCAGGGAAATGATTTTCTATCTCATTTTATCTTATTTTCTACACTTGAAAAATGGGTCTAATAATCCCTGCCCTTTACATACCTCAGAGATATGCTGCAAGGATTAATGAAATATGTGTAAAGATCTATGAACTGGATAAATTAAGATATCGTCACCATTATTCTACTGAATTCTTCAAATAAAATTTCCAGTAGAACTATGAACCTTCCAACCTTTGTGAATAAGGCAGACACTAGAATTTAATAATAATATAATTTTTTAAAGAAATCTTTGTTGTTTAAATTAAGTGCATAAGTCAAATGTCTGAATCTAATAGATCTGAAAAACTAAACGATTTTGCTGGGAAAAAAAAAAGAAAGAATGAACACATCAGAGGATCAAGAAATCAAGAAAGAGAAGATATTCAAACAGTGTAGGCTGTCACGTCAGCTTGCCATCTAACCCCAAAATGAGATTATTGTCATTAGGTCCATGATTTCAAAGATTTAATAAATGGACAATTAGAGTTTGCTTCACCTAGAATTCATCAAAATTAGTTGAGATACCCATTTAGCCTTTCCCCACATCTGTTGCTTGGCTATGTCAGGGGAAAATGTCAGTTGATTTAATTTTTCACTTTTGCTTCCAGATGTTTTGGCATCACATAGTTATAGATGTGTAATTCTATCTAGAAATGCTCTCAGATTAACACAGGAAAGTTCCAGTGTTTTTTTTTTTCTTTTTCTTCTTCTAGGATTTAACTACGATAAGAAAAGAAGTAATTTCATTATTTTAAAATATGAAATAGAAAATTTCATCTGTCTCCTCCCAGTACAACAATGGACCTGTAGAAATTTTTTTTTTTTTTTTTTTTTGAGACAGAGTCTCACTCTGTTGCCCTGGCTAGAGTGCCGTGGCGTCAGCCTAGCTCACAGCAACCTCAAACTCCTGGGCTCAAGCCATCCTCCTGCCTCAGCCTCCCGAGTAGCTGGGACTACAGGCATGCGCCACCATGCCCAGATAGTTTTTTCTATATGTTTTTAGTTGCCCAATTAATTTCTTTCTATTTTTAGTAGAGACGGGGTCTCGCTCTTGCTCAGGCTGGTCTTGAACTCCTGAGCTCAAACAATCTGCCCGCCTCGGCCTCCCAGAGTGCTAGGATTACAAGCATGAGCCACCGTGCCCGGCCTTGTAGAAATATTTTAAAGTAGATACATTTCTTTGAGAAACCCAAGGCTGATTCCATGGTAGGAGACAAAGGGGTTAGACATATAGAAGAGACTATAAACAAAAAGACAGAATATATCTAGATACTGCCAGGAATGCATGTGGTATTGAACTGAAGTCTATTGAGGTAGACAGACAGAGTTGGTGGACAATTTAATTCTATAAGATACTAGCTCAATGACCTTGAGGAAATCACTTAACCTCTGCACATCTCCATTTTATATAAGGGGGGTAATGTAACCTGTTTCACTATTTACTTATCCCAGTATTACAGGTAAGGAAATGGTGCTAAAAAAAGTTAATAGTCACTTGTCTTGAGCAAGTTACATATGAAGAGGAGCTTCAGGCTAAGACGATGCTGGCATCTTTAAATGCAAGACCAACCTTTGAACTGTAAGCATACTCCCCTTCAGGGATCCAGTTATGTGCTTTGGAGAAGAAAATCTGCAGCAAGAGGAGAGGATGTGCATCCCGTATGGAGCAAGCCATCCGGCATCTTGCTCCCTTGAAGAGAGTGAAAATATGCACAATCTAAATTCTACTTCTGCTACACTGACACTGCCCAAGGTGTTTACCCAAATGATTTCTGCATGATCGGTGTTGGTGACACTACTCATACAGTTTCTAGGCAAAATAATCACTCTATGAATCTGACGGTGATTTACAGTGTGACCAACAGTTGCTATTATTGTCATTATTGTCACAGTTTGTATCACTAGAATTGATCTGATGTATATCTGTTCTTGCTAAACGAATATCAGTAAAGCATGTTCTAATTATCAATTCATGACAAGACTTAGGGTTGACGAATGACTTTGCATTGTCTAGATGAATGATTTTGAGGGAACAACTGAATCTGTCTAACCTTTGGCTACATCACCTAAAACACAGGACAATGATACCAGCAGTGGCCCGTTTTATATAGTTGTTCTGAGGCTTCATTGCAGTAAAGAACAAAAAAATCAATTTATGAAGTATCATAATCGAAATGCAAGGAATTCCTCTTACTAGCAGAAAGTTTGGAGGCCAAAGTTATCCTTATCTGGCAAGGGCCTTAATTTTGTCACTAAATTTTTCAAAATGTCATTCACCTTGCTAGGTTCACTGAGATTTAGGGTTGTGTCCTCAGTTTGGCGGGAATAGGAACTTTAGTCTGTCAGCACATTCCTAAAGCAACGTCGCTTCAGCACAGACATGCATTAGCCAAGTTTTCAGAGGATAGTCACTGAACAATAAGGCTAAATTGTTAATTTACAATGAAAAATAAAAGGTCTGCCAAAGGTTTTGTAGTGGTGCAGATTGGTAAGGCAGAGAGTCTGGGTCTAAGTTTGGCTCCATCAAGTATTTGTTGCAAAGTCTTTAGAGCTCAGACATTGACAATAGCTGCCTAATTTTCTCCTTTGAGCAGTGTTTATAACATGATTCCCCACAGCACAGGGCAGTTCATAAAGTACATGAGCGGCTGTCTTCAAAAAGCGTTGTGTCAAGCACGGGGAAAAGTTGGCTCAAGAAATGATGAAATGATAGCTAATGCCATCATTGTTATTATTATTGCTGTTTGAATCAGCATATTTTATTGTAGCTGTTTCTAAAATTGAAGAAAATATCACCAAAAAGTAGCTCGAAAAACATGGAGCTAAAATGATAGGAGGTTATATGTGCAATTTAAATCTTGATGGCCTGACATGCTGATAATCTGTCTGGTTTCCAGAAGCAGGGTTGGTCCCTGAAGACTCCCTTTGGGTTTGATGTTTACATGAGAGCATCTTTCTCTCTGGCAGTGCCTCCTGGAAGGGTCTCCCAGGTCTCCATCTGGGTGACACTCTTAATTGTTCTGAAAGAATAATAGAAAGCATTCAGCAGTAGGCAAGTCTTGATCCTGCCTGGGAACAATTCTGTCTCTTGAGAAGGCAACCTTATTTGGGGAGAGCTTAAAAATATAAATTATAATATCCACCATTTCCTTTGGGAGTACCTTCATTTTCATCCTGTTCTTAACATTGGCCAACATTTATTGTATTCTTACTATGTACTCTATACCAAGAATTCTACTGAAGACATTATATGCATTAATTTTTTCAGTATCCAGCCTAAACTTTATAGGTGATTGTTATTTTTAATCAATGTGATATCCAAGGTATAGTAAAAAATATTTATTGTTACTATATCTCAAACTACCTCAAACTAATTGAGAAAATAAATGCCTTCCTAAGGCAGCAGTTCTCAATGTGGTTTCAGGGCTTCCTTATAAATTTAAAAAATTATTAAAGGAGCCAAAAAAATTCTACTCATTAAAGCCTTTGTTACTGGGTTATACCTCTCAGTATGCACCATATTAGAACTTAAAACTTTTTTCACAAATACAAGAATATACAAGCACACATTCCATTAGCCATTGAGCAATTATATCAACACACACTATATAGCCTCTCAAAAACTCCACTTTCACTTGTAAAAGCATGAGAGAGAAAAAGGAAAATAGTATTTTCATGTAATTATAAAAATATTTTGGCCTTGAAGAATCCTTAAAAGTGTCTCAAAGACTCAAAAGTTCTCTGAGTCATGCTTTGAATATTATTGTCTTAAAAAATAAAAGACTCAACTACTCTATTATTTTTTTTTTTAAGAATAGTCACTCAAGGCTGGGTGCGGTGGCTCACGCCTGTAATCCTAGCTCTCTGGGAGGCCGAGGCGGGCGGATTGTTTGAGCTCAGGAGTTCGAAACCAGCCTGAGCAAGAGCGAGACCCCGTCTCTACTAAAAATAGAAAGAAATTAAT
>CAUYSK010060562.1:0-10742 GCA_963575035.1 Avahi laniger
GTTCACAGTTCTGTTCCACTGGTGAATGGCTCTATTTTTGTGCCCGTACCATGCTGTTTTGATTAGTACAATAAAGTTTGAAGTCTGGTAAATTGATACTTCCCATTTTGTTTTTATTGCCTAAAATTGTTTTTGCTATGCAGGGTCTTCTCTGATTCCATACAGGGCTTAAAATCAATTTTTCTACATCTGTGAAGAATGATGTTGGTATTTTAATAGGGATTGCATTGAATCTGTAGATCACTTTGAGTTTCTGTAATTTTTAAGACTTAGAAGGCAGCATTAAAAATGACCCATACTTCCTCAAAGCAATAATGTGTGAGCCAGGAAGACCAATGATGATGGAACGAGAGCAAATGACCATATGTTTATGTACTACTTTCAGTACCTAGAATTATGCCTGAAATTGTATACAGTTGTCCTTCACTATCTGTGGGGGATTGGTCCCACAGATATAAAATGGCATAGTATACAACCTATGTACATTTTTCTCTATACTTTAAGTCATCTCTACTTTACTTACAATATCTAATACAATGTAAATGCTATGTAAGTAGTATTATACTGCATTGTTTAGGGAACACTGACAAGGAGAAAAAGTCTGTACATGTTCAGTACACTGAAATTTTTTTTGAATATTTTCCATTCACAGTTGGTTGAATAGACTGATGTGGAACCCACTGATATGGAGAGCCAATTATATTTGCCTGATGATGAGGACTCCTTATTCTAAGTGAAGCCAGATTTTAGGCTGTCCTTATTTTGAACTAGTACATTTTTTTCTTTACCCCAAATTAGCTGTACATCCAGCTAATTCCATCAATAAGTGACTAATTGGTAGGTAGCTGTGTGAGCAATTATCTGATTTGCACATGTAAGTAATGTTTATTTCAAGTATACTTGAAGCTTTAGGAATTTGGCTTAAAAGTTCCAGAAGACAAACTGAATTGTGGTTATGTCACTCCTTGTTTTAAAATCATAAGTGCATAGAGCATAAATAAATTATGGATTATGGTTTTCTATCTTTAGTAATGTAATGATCTCAAAATATCTTCAAATAGTCTACTTTCTTCTTAGTACTTTCCAAGTATTTGTAAAAAAAAGCAGAAGCCAAATGTCAAATTTTTACAAATATCAAAAGCTTCAGCTGAACTTTGTCAGGTCATCTAGCCAACAAAGACAAGTGGCAATAATCTATCCATGAAATTACAGAAGCTTGAATAGCCATTTCAATATTTGAATGAAAGAAAAATTACCATGTAACCTGGTAGTATTACTACAATCACATAACAATGATCTCCCTCAGGATTTAAATACTGGACAAATATAAAAAGAGAGTTGACTTAATTCTAATCTTTTTTAAAAGAGCATTTCATTACAAATGGTTGCAATGGTGAATTTCAGAATTTTTTCAACTATGTGACTCTTCCTCTCTCTCTTCCCAATTTATCACCCTCTCCTTCATTACTACCTCCCACAAAATACAAAAACAGCATGAGGATGTTTTATCACAAGATACTGAATTACAAATTCTTTTCTTTCAAAAATATGCGCCAGTAGTTTCTCTTTCTAAATATAATTACAGAAGATTCATTTCCTAACTATTACATATTAAATGTCAGAAGACTTTTAAATGAAAAATGCTTTTCATGTAAGTGACTTTGGAGTCATTTTAAATTTTTCAACCTGTGTATATGAGATGATCCCAAATAAATTGAAGATACATGTATAGAAAGATCATTTGCAAAAAAAAAAAAAAGATCATTTGCCCCATATACATTGTTTTCTTTCATTTAAAAAAAGAACAATTCAATAGAGCTTTAAAAAAAAATTCATGACATATGTGACTATAGATTTGGAAGGAAGGACATTGAACATATAAGCTCATATATGTGAAACTTTCTAACACATGAACATGATTTGCTTATAAAGAGTAACAAAGATCAGAGTATTCAAATATAAGATCCTTTATACTCTGTTAGATAAATATAACATATATGACATTTATACATAATAATATAAGCAGCAGATGCTCCTGAAATTTTCTTCTAGAACATTGTAAGCAATGCATTTCTACTTGTCATATAATACAGTAAATTTTAATTTGCCATTTTCTACTGTAAGACATTAAACATATATTTTATTTTACATTTGGGACTTTCTTTTAAAGTAAGAGCTTACATTTTCCAGGTACTATTCAAACTTGCAATTGCTAGTTTTTCCAACTGTCATCAATGTGAAAAAATATCACACAGTTTTAAAAAGATAATCCATAAACAGGGGTTCCATGAAAATTTTCAAATCAGAATAATCAAATTCAATTGTCATTATAATGCAGATACTGCTAAGCACTTGAAAATAGATTCTGGTAGAGTACCATTCACTTGGAACAATGCTTTTCTTTAGAAGTAAAAGGGATTTAAGACAATATGACATGTGAAACTAGGTGATAAACTGCAGGGTGCACTACTGTGAAAAGGATTAGGATCTGAGATTGGAAAGAGCAAGTTATGTCTAAAGGGGCCCCGAAGTACCCTTAGTATTGCAACAGCTTTATGAGGATCACTTGCATTAGAAGATCACATACTAGGTTTATACAAAAAAGAAACAATTTCTTTTCCCTTTGTTCTCCATTTACTGAACTTGAACAATCACAAAGAGCAAAAGTTGGAAGTAAATAGGGAAGACAATTTAACAGAATTCAAAACAAGTATGTATGGTTTAACTAGCTATGACAAAGAAAAATTTCTTCTCAAATAAGAATAAATGCTAATGTTCATAACATTACCATCCCCAAGTTGCAACCAAAAATACATTATAAATAGCTGCATCATAAACTCAACCCATGCACTAAAAAGGTAGCAACAAGGACAGCAAGAGCCTGACAGAGGCCATTCAATGCTCACCTACATGTTAAATGCGGAGCTGCCTTCTTGACAAATCTCTGCTGCCTGTTCTCAGTGATATTATCACACATGAGTAATTAAACTCTCTACAACAAATAAATCTGAATATAAATCAAAGAATCCCACTAAAGCTGGGACTCACTTATCTGTATTGCCCACAGTTCCTATTGCAGTTCCCTCTTGAATGAATGAATGATTTCTTTGTGTGAGCAAATCCAGCCAATGTATTCAATATTGACTGACCAGGAAAATTTACCATTAGGTTAGAAAATTCAACTGACTTTTTTATATTTTATTGTAAATCACTATCACAGCTCCTTGTTGGGAAGGCTTCTTTGCAAACAAGAAGAAAAATGATTGCCAGTGTGGTACCATGCACAGGCTTCGCCAATACAGAGATGTAGGGGAGACATCAGAAAAGGCCTATGGGTACCAACTGTAACTCTTCCACTATTCTCTGCCACTTCACACTTCAGAGAATCAGTTTCTTGAGTGTAAAATGAGGAGGAAATTATTGTCTGTTCTATCTACAGGGACTGGGAAGTTTAAATAAGCACCATATGAAATATTCTATAGACTGTAAAACACTAGACAAATAAATGTTATTAGTATTGTATTTCATAGCATAGGAGAAGAAATATATTACTAGATTTGGCCTGGCACAACTTCTAAGCTTCTACTGACATCTGTTTATTAAAGATAAAAATTTATTTTAATTTAAAACTAATCCTTAATGAAACTCTAATTCATCAAAGAGTGTGTAATACACTTAATTTCTGCTTCTAACTTTTGTGTACTCCTCTTTTCCAAGAGCTAACAAAAGCACTTTAAGCACGAAACACTAGCATCTTTACAACTGCATCTTTACTAATTAATAAGGCAACATACAGTGTTCAAATCAATCTGGGTGGGAAATGAGAATTTTGTCTTTTAAAGAGCATGGGACGAGTTCGCACTGGCAAATAAATTTGGATAAATCAATCTGGGTGAGAAATGAGAATTTCGTCTTTTAAAAAGCATAGGAAGAGTTTGCACAGGCAAATAAATTTGTATCCAGATCTTTCATGTAACCGTGAAAAGAATACATGATCTTTTATCTCTACCTAAAAACAAATCCATTTAAAATATGTGAATAACTCCAGATAAACCATCTGAATGCAGATTAATAACACAGCACTGAGTGTAGCCATTATAAAATAATGCAAATAGTGGACTAATCCCAGCTGCCAAGATGCACAAATAATTTTGATAGCATAAATGCAGAACAGATTTTTCTATTTAATTCTAAATTTCTGAAGAAACAAATCTTATGCTTTCTACTGACAAAAGATAAAAAATATGTAGATAAAACTACTTCAATCATAACCAGATAGAATGTTTGCTGGCATAATTACTTGCACATGCATATTTTTCTCCAACTGGTTACAAATTATAGACATAAGCATTTTAAAGATTAAAAAATGCCTGGATAAGGCTCAGTGGAAAAAAGTAATTAATTTCATTATAAAATGTTTATTTTTTTTAAGCTAGTAATGCAGGAGTATGAAAAATCATGTGCTTTCTCATGATCCAATAAAAGTAAATTGTTAGCCCCACCCTAGAAGGATTGAAGATTCATCCACATTATAAGACTGTTAAGCCATTCGACAACCCAGAAACATCTCCATAGTTTAAGCAGAGACTCAAAAAGCATAAAGCTCTATTTCTGGACAGGTTTCCTTCTGCTACCCCACGGATGATTACAATAGTGCAAAAGGCTACTCCGAATGCAAAAGTCTAAGACAAAACCGGGAAAGAGGGGAATGTTCATCCTCTAAGCCTGAGGCTCCCCTTTTACAATCACTCATCCTGTGATTGGGATGCTATCTTCAAACACTGCTGCTACATATACTTCACCTACTCTATTGACATTTTACCCTTTGGAATATTGCTGATGACTACTTGTTCCAAGGGTACAATGACAAATAGGGGAGGAGAGAGAAAGACCATTGAGCATCGACTATGTCCCTGGCTCTATGCTAGTTTTATATGTTATTATTCCATTAATTACTCTGAAGGTAATTAACAAAGATGAGAAAATGTTGGCACAGGGTTCCAGACATAAGACCTCCACTGTCTTTTGCTAAATCATGCTGTCTCATTGAAAAGACAAAATACTTTACACCCTGGGGAGATCAGTGTTTCACCCAGAGAGAAGGAAAAGATTCTAAAACGTGGAACTGAGAGACAATGGTTTTCTCTTTTTGAGGACTGAAAAGCGCCAGGACAATGGTCCTTGCTGGTCCCCGCTGTAAGCTATTTAGAGTCTTGAAGCAAGTGGTTTACACCCATGACCTGCCGTCCTCTGCTTCCTGCAGCTGCAAAAAATAACGGTACTAACTCTCCAGGCTCTAATGTGCTTTTCCTGTCCCTTGCTAATTGTAAAGACCTTTCAATTTCTGGTAAAAAAGTTAAAATCAACTACTTTATTTACTCCTCCTGCACTTTGATAAGTGAATGAATCCATCATTTATTACTTTATTCATTCATGTATTGAGTACCATAATACCCCAGGTATTTTACTAGTCCTGAGGTTTTCACTGTAAACTAGATGTCTGGCTATCACCAGACATGTTCTCTCTGTTTTCATCTTGGGTCAACTTTGAGGAAAATCATAGCATCCCTTTTTTTTTTTTTTTTTTTTTGAGACAGAGTCTCGCTTTGTTGCCCAGGCTAGAGTGAGTGCCGTGGCGTCAGCCTAGCTCGCAGCAACCTCAAACACCTGGGCTCAAGCAATCCTTCTGCCTCAGCCTCCCAAGTAGCTGGGACTACAGGAATGTGCCACCATGCCTGGCTAATTTTTTCTATATATATGTATTTTTAGTTGTCCAGATCATTTCTTTCTAGTTTTTAGTAGAGATGGGGTCTCGCTCTTGTTCAGGCTGGTCTCAAACTCCTGACCTTGAGGGATCCACCTGCCTCGGCCTCCCAGAGTGGTAGGATTACAGGCGTGAGCCACTGGGCCCGGCCCATAGCATCTCTTTTGGCTCCCACAAAATATTCTCTAACAGCAAAACCACTGGTGTAAACAGTTTATTTTGTGCAATATTTTATTTCAGAATAGAATATTTTGTAGAAAAGTCAGAGAAACTGAACATCTCATATGTCATAGCATCCTACTTTGATATGCTCCTTATTCAGGTATTGTTGCCAAAGTCTATGGCTGAGCATCTAGACAAAGTACACCTTCACCTTGACATGCCCTCCCCTCAGTTATGTCCCAGCCTTGCCCATTGGCTGCCTCAGCCATGGTGTCCCTGCATTTGATCTCACTGCCACGACCTACTCAAAATCTTTCACCTATTTTTTTATGTAGAACAAAAGTGCTTTGACTTAACTTCTCTGGATGTGGGTACTTACATCCAAGCACTTCGCAAGCAAAGTGATATCCAGATATTGGGAATTTGCCCCCTCAGCAAAGGCAGTCGATGATAAATAACCACAATAACAACATCAACCACAAAGTTCTGTTCCCTTTAAGGAGTTTAGAGCCTAGAAGGAAAGACAGATATATATGCACACAGATAATATTTTGTGATTAATGTTAAAACAAAAATAGACTGGAGTTATTATAGAAACATAGAGAAGAGAGCTCTTTTATTCTGCCTAGGAGTGTCAGGAAACATCTAAAAGTCACTGTCAGAAATCCTGAAAAAATGGAGAAAGGAGTTTTCCAAGTAAAGGTGGTGAGAAGGGGACTCTAATAAGAAGGAAGAACATGTGGAAAGGCAAGGACATATGAGAGGCCAGGGCACGTATGGGAACAAACAACTCACTGTGGTTGTGAGATCAGGAATGAGAGCAACTTAAGCATTGCAAATCTTCACTGTGTACCAGCTTTATTTCAAAATTCACCTACTGCTCTGCCCTCATGTACCAGCTTCTCCTGCAGTGCAAAGCAGATCTCTATCTCTCCATGGCAGAAGACTATGTCAGCTGCATATATTTGGGCACAACTGGAGACAGGATTAATTTAATAGTTTAATCTTTATTCTACTCTGGGATTTCTCAATTTAACTAAATAACTTAATGCTCTTTGGCACCATGCTTTGGAGAAACTTTTTAAAAATGTCACTATAAAAATAATGATTTTGCTAAAGAGTGTACATAGGAAACATCGTTATTCCAGCAGATGGAACAGAGGTGACATCAGAATATCTGAACATTGCCTGGCCCAGAATATATAGGAGAAGTCCGGAAACTCCGCAGAGCCACGAAATGGAAAAAGCACTTTTGAGAGCAAAGGCTGAACATTACTGAATACTGCTTGGCTAATCACCAAATTTGATCTTAGAAAATTTCACGTCCTATTCAAACTGAAGGAGAAAACAACCTGAGGCAAATACCAAAATTACTCCTTAAAGAAACATTTATATTTTAGAACAAGAAAGCTATAATTTTGATTTGTTTAAAAGTCTCACTGTGGTGCTTCACAATCATTCTATGTAACATAGATAAGGCTAAAATTCTCAGTAGAGCCTCTAAGTGCGTGGCTCCTTCAATCTCCTGCTGATGGTAATGTGTGTGTTTCTTCCCTCCAAGACCGTTCATGAATCGTGTGATTGCCTGATATGGAATTATTAAGAAATAGATCAATAAACACAGCAGGATATGGGCTTAAAACCTCTGCCTACACAATGGACCTATGAACAAAGTTACTGCTTAGAAATTGCAACAGCAAACAGCTAGCCATGCAAGTTCATATTTGGGAACATATTAGCAAGTAAAATTACAGGCATTAAAAGATAACTATGGAGAAGTAGATATTTTGAATTGAAATTCTAACTATTATATATCAGGTAAACATCATGAATTTCATTAAATCCCTAAAGGATTATTAAAGTCAAGGATGAACTATTCAATTTGAGGTTTTATACAATAAGTATTGCAAGGAAATGATTTCTTATAGTCATTGGAAATAGGAAATATACACTGTTTCTTTGAAGCTACCATGTTGCTTGCTCTGTAAAGTTCTTTGGCTATATGAAGAACTGGATTCTTCAAAAGGCAGACTATGTATTTGTTTAGAATATAAACAAAGCAGAAGCACTTCAAAAATTTTTATTGAAGAGTATATTTGGTATTTCACAAAAAAGTATTAAAGGAAAAAACAACATTTTGTTGGATCTTAATTTGACCAGATTTCTGATCTAATGGGGGAGTTCATTAGCTACATACTCATAAAATCTTAATTCAGTGGTTAAGGGTATGAATAAATTTAAACCTTCGCTCTGCCACAACTGTTATATAAACTTGAAAGAGGCACTTACTCTTTCTTATTCTCAGTTTGTCATTGCAAAATAAAGATAATAAAACCTCTCATAAAGAGTGATAGTGACTACTAAGTGTTGTAAACCATAAAAAGCATTTTTACCTACCATTATTAGTGAGAGTGTCATATCTCTTGAGTGGGACAAGACTGAAAGAAAGATTAAAAACCACATCTGTAGGTGTTAACCCCAAAGTAAGTTCTTCTAATAATATTCATATTCCAACTCAACCCTTTATGAAATACATCTTAATGTTAAGCAAGCAAATCAAAATTCCCAAACGTAAAAAAAAATAGCCCTACAATCTTGCATATGTGGAAATATGCTTTCCTTATGTCATGCTTTTCCAGCCTTCATTCCTAGGAGAATAATGAATTTTCAAGAACTTACTTAAGCATATGTAATAATAATTTCTGAATTGAAGCTAGATATTTTCATTACATTTTACAAATACATATTTTTATTATACCTCTATAAATCCTTCCTGTTATGCATTTTTAAAACATATATGCACATTTAAAGAAAATATAAAAGGGAACCTATTTTCCAAATATTTCCATTCTCTTATTATAATCCTTACCATGGTAATAACCACAATCTTTTCACTACTTTAAAAAAAGACACAATAGTTAGCAGAAGCTTCCATACATGAAATACAATGTCTTAGCTCAGGTCGCCGTATCAAAATACCATAGGCTAGGTGGCTTAAAGAAAAGGAATTTATTTCTCATAGTTCTGAAGGATGGAAGTCTGAGATCAGGGTGCCAGCATGGTTGGATTCTGGTGAGGGCTCTCTTCCTAGCTTATAGACTGCTGCCTTCTTGCTATGTCCTCTTAAGACACAGAGAGAGAGAAAAAGAGAAAGAGAGAGAGAGAGACAGTACTTGCACACACGCACACAAGTGCATGCAAGCTCTCTAGTGTGTCTTCTTACAAGAGCACTAATACTTTTATTTTTTCCAGAAAATTTAGTGGGTACAAGTATTTTATATTACATGGATAAATTATATCATACTGAAATAAGGGCTTTCAGAGTATCCATCACCAAAATAGTGAGATTTTTATTCCTTTTATTTTAATAGGTAGATTTTTATTCCTCACCCCCCCCCCAACCTCCTCCCTTCTTAGTTTTCAATGTATATTACTGCTCTTTATGGCCATATATATCTTTTGTTTAGTTCCCACTTAATAAGTTCTATCACGAGGGCCACACCCTCATGACTTCATCTAAATCTAATTACATCCCAAAGACTCCATATTCAAATACCATTATATTGGGAGTTAGGGCTTTAACATATGAATTTTTTTTTAATTTCAGCATATTATGAGGGTCCAAATGTTTAAGTTACATATATTGCCTTTGCCCCACCTGAGTCAGAGCTTCAAGCGTGTCATGCCCCAGATGGTGCACACCACACCCGTTAGGTGTGAATATACCTATCCCTTCCTCCCCAGCCCACCTACTCAACACCCTATGAATGTTATTACTATTTGTGCACATAAGTCTTGATAAATTAATACCAATTTGATGGTGAGTCCATATGGTGCTTGTTTTTCCATTCTTGTGATACTTCACTTAGTAGAATGGGTTCCAGCTCTATCCAGGATAATACAAGAGGTGCTACATCACCATTGTTTTTTTGTGGCTGAGTAGAACTCCATGGTATACATATACCATATTTTATTAATCCACTCACGTATCGATGGGCACTTGGGTTGTTTCCACATCTTTGCAATTGTGAATTGTGCTGCTATAAACATTCGAGTGCAGATGTCTTTTTTGTAGAATGTCTTTTGTTCTTTTGGGTAGATGCCCAGTAATGGGATTGCTGGATCAAATGGTAGTTCTACTTGTAGCTCTTTAAGGCATCTCCATATTACTTTCCACAGAGGTTATACTAGTTTGCAGTCCCTCCAACAGTGTATGAGTGTTTCTATCTCTCTGCATCCATGCCAACATTTATTATTTTGGGACTTTTTGATAAAGGCCATTCTCACCGGAGTTAAACGATATCTCATTGTGGTTTTGATTTGCATTTCCCTGATGATTAGAGATGTTGAGCATTTTTTCATATGTTTTTTGGCCATTATTCTGTCTTCTTTTGAAAAGTTTCTGTTCATGTCCTTTGCTCACTTTTTAATAGGGTTGCTTGATTTTTTCTTGCTGATTTTCCTGAGTTCTATATAGACTATAGTTATTAGCCCTTTATCAGATGTGTGGATGTGTGGCATACAAATATTTTCTATTCTTTAGGTTGCCTGTTTGTTCTCATGATAGCTTCCTTGGCTGTGCAGAAGCTTTTTAATTTGATCAGGTCCCATTTATTTATTTTTGTTGTTGCTGTGATTGCCTTTGGGAACTTATTCATAAATTCTTTACCTAGGCCAATGTCTGTAAGAGTTTTTCCAACATTTTCTTCTAGAATTCTTATAGTTTTATGCTTTAGGTTAAAGTGGGTTATCCAACATGAGTTGATTTTTGTGAGAGGTGAAAGGTGTGGATCCTGTTTCAGTCTTCTACATGTGG
>CAUYSK010060565.1:0-29955 GCA_963575035.1 Avahi laniger
TACACAAAGAGTGCAATGCGCACCACGCAATAGGATGGACATATTTGAAACCTGGACTGAGGGGGGGAGGGGGGGCAAGGGCAACACACGTAACCTAAACATCTGTACCCCCATATTATGCTGAAATAAAAAAATAAATAAATAAATGATCTCTGCCCCTTCTGAAAATATGCACAGCAATGCTCCACTTCTAAATCTGGCAGTTTATTGTAGACATTCCCTCCAATCCTCTTGTCTTGGCAGAAATTCCCCTTGGACAGGGAAATGGAGAGAAGAGCCATAGCCTTCCTCGAGCAGATAGTTTTTCTAGGTAAGAGGCTGATCTTGCCACGGCTCGCCAAGGTCTTTCTTATGAAGGAAGAACATGCTTGTGTATCACATTTGGAAAGAAAATCTTTTCCCTTGGTACTAAATAGAGTTAACTAGATATGTTTGTCTTAAAGGGATGACCGTATTTGGTCTAGTGAGAAAGTTAGGACAGCCAAATACTCCTCTGCAATATTAGGCTTCTCTAGTCTTCTGGAAGCCGTACTATCTGTGTATGTGTAATATCCCTCTCAGCCACACTAATGAAGACAGCTAAATATTTATTTTTCACGTGCTCTTTGTCATTGATAGACTAGGACAATTACTTTTTAAATGCCTTATATTATTTAATGTTCACCCACTAGAACAGTGAGCCATTTGGTGCAAGTATGAATTTTTTTATGGCCTGTAAGTTTTTCAGATAAAATATGGAATTACCCATTAAATTTGAATTTCAAATAAACATCAAATAATGTTTAGCCTGAGTATTTAATAAAAATCTACTATTTGGGACATACTTATACTAAAAAATCATTTGTTTATCCAAAATTCAGATTTAATCAAGCACTCTGTCTCTTTATTTGCTGAATTTGGCAACCTTTAATGTCTCATCTGCTTCCTCAGGGTCACAGTGTCTTTATGAGCTTAAATTTCAACCAAAGAGCATGAAGCCATCTTAGGAGGAGAAAATAGGTTCACTTAACTTTTGTAATATCAGCTTTTGCTGTCCAGGATCCCAAAATTTATAAAGTAAATTAGAAAAATACTGAAACTTTGTACCCTTGACTGGTAAGTCCTAGAGATTGCTGTATAGCCGAGTCCTTATAGTTAACAATACTGTATTGTATACTTCAAAATTTGCTACGAGGGTAGATCTTATGTTGTATTTTTATCACAGTCAAAATAATAGTAATAAACCAAGAGGGCAGAGGAAACTGTTGGAAGCGACAGATACGGCATAGATCGTGGTGATGGTTTCACAGGTGCATGTTTTTCTCTCGGTGCATCAAGTTGTGCACATTTAACGCTTATAGCTTTTTGTCTGCCAATCCTACCTGAGCAGTGTCTTACAAAATAAAAAAGAATAAGATGACCAAAATCCTGGGTTTTAAAATAATTCATTTCTGCACAAATTATGAGATGTTTAAAGTATGTGAAAATTTCTGACCTTTTACCCCATTCCTATTTCTCTAAAAAAGATTTTAGAATTCACTTAACCAAAATAAATGTAAATTCTTTGTACAGAAAGTTTGACTTCTTTTCCATTATATTGTGACACCAAAACCTCAACTATCTTCTCTTTCTTTGGAAGAGTTTTCAATGCTAATTTTGTCCCTCGCCAACCTTTGCTACACTTTTCTCCTCAGATAGATTATTTTATCTGCTACCTTGACACAGGTCTCTAAAGATATTGGAAATATTTAACACGTTTACAGAATAATTCTTATTGCGATTGTGCTGTTAGGGTGGGAACTGGTAGCACGGGATGGGAAGGAATTCTCAACACAAAAGATTAGGATAGAAAGAAGTAAAGAGTTTATTTTACTTTCTGAGAGAGAAGGGGTGGGAAAGGGCTCAGCACATGAAAGAAAGAAAGAAGTGCTGTCCCCAAGGATAAGGGGTTCGGGGGTTTTATAGGGATAAAGAGAAAGGAAAAAAGTGATTTTTGCCAGATGATAGCAAAAGGCAGCTGTGAAGTAGCTATGTCTGTTTTTTCTCTGTTTTCCTCTTCTCTTGGAGTCTGGCTTTATTTGGGTCCTTGGAATGTGGTCCTTGCAGATGTGGGGAAGGGTCAGGCTTCTCAGTTCTTTTCAAGCACTGTGAAAACAAACTCTTAGAGAAGCCACAGGGAGTTTATCTTAAAGACAATGAGTCAAGCCCTAGGTGGTTAATCAACCAAGGGGCTGTGATTTTTTTTTCTCTTTTTTTCTTTCTGTTAGATAGTTTATTTTTCTCCCTAGATAGTTTATTAGTAATGCCATCCTTTCACTAACATGAATCATTCTTTTAACTTTTGAAAAAGTTTGACTTGTAAAGTCTATGAATCTCAAGCAAGTCATATATATTCTATTTTCTTGCAGTTGCTGTAGTATATGCTATCCCTTTTTATTTTAAAGTAAACTAAGTTGACAAAAAAAACCTCCTTTTTCTTCCAAACAAGAACTTCCCAGAACTATCAAGACAAGCTTCCTGATATATCTTTAAAATTGGGTTGGCAAACCCAACCTAGCTATAAAAAAAAAAATGTTTTTTGTTAGTTGCTTTTAGCAGGCACTGATTGTTCGTATTTGTGGTCAGAACGATACAAAGAGAGCCACTTGTGGAATAACGAGGCTGCCTCTGTGCCATCAGGTGGAGTCTTTGTGAGCATTTTTCCAAGTGTCACCAACACATGCACATATGGGGCTCTGCCGTGCCGTCCCCCCAGGCTTCACATCCGCTGCAAACTTATCCATCAACACTAAGATGTGAGGGCGAGAGAGAGGACACAGGAAGGGGGATCTTTGTGTTCAATTTTTTTCCCTTTTTAAAACCATCTTTTCACTCTGTGTTCTCTCCTAGATCTTTCTATTTTGTAATAATGCACAATAATATATAGAGAGAATGTGTGTGTGTGTTCGTGTGTAACAAAAGGACTTCAGTTTGAAACATGTACCCACTGTCAAAGCTATGAGGGTTAGAAACAGACAGACAGGAATTCAGATGCAGGTTTCGTGTAGCTTCATTGCGTGTGCGTGTGTGCGTGTGTGTGTGCGTGTGTGTGTGTGCGTGTGTGCGTGTGTGTGCGCGGGTGTGCGTGCATGTGTGCGTGTGTGTGTGTGTGTTTTCTGGCATCTGTCACTCACTTTCCCTTCTGCTCCCTTTATTTTTTGTGCAAGAAGTTATTTGGGAAAAATCCAACTTTACCTTGGCTGACCCCAAGAAAAATGGGATTCTGTCTTTCCATTGCACCCCTCTGGAGGGTTGTTAGGAAACCCAGGGCCGAGATGGTAGTAGTTGCAAAGCCCGGATCCCTAGGTGGGCTTGAGCTTGTGTAAGAGCAGGGACTCAGAGCTGCCGGAGTGCGTGTCCTTAGCCAGGCCTGCACAGACTGCTGCGGGGCGAGCACTTGAGCTCTCTCTGTAGCAGAAATTAACAAGAGGTCTGACAGGAGTCTCGGGCAAAACTTATGCTGGAACACAAGGGAGGCTACGAGGGGAGTTCGGGAGAGTTTCAAAGAAGCTTAAGTGGGAAAAGGCCACGTATAAGCGTGTAGCGGTGGAGATTTTTCTTGCACCTATGTAATTCTATTGCATGATTCTTCGTGTGTTGCATGTCTCATTAGCACATAAAATTTCCACCTCTGGGCGTGATTTTTAGCATTAAAATGAGATTATAATGAGGGAAAAGTCAGAGTCAGATCAGTGGTGAGATGCAGTTGGGTCTGGTTTCCGTGTGGCTAGGCTCATTGTCTGTGAGTGTAAGCATCCTGCTGCAGCGGTCCCGTTGGGACCCCCTGTTTTAGTGGTCTTGGCAAATGTCACTCAGGAGACAATTTGGCCCCATCCTTACATGGGTATGGGCTGAATTCCCCATCTAGGCGGTCGTTTGTTCCTGTTTCTGTTTTTGTTTTTGCTCTTCTATAGTGAAGTAGGCTGGGTCATGCTGTGCCCTGTTGCCTCCCTTGGTCAGAACTGAGGCTGAGTCCTGTCTCTAGACTGTCTCAAAACCATCTCCATTCTCGTTCAAAACCCCATGGGAGACTTCGTCAGAGGGCAATAGCCCCGGTTTTCGCAGCTAGATCACAGGAGGCACGAGGCAGTGACAGAGGAGAAACTGAGAAAGGTCAAAGAACAGCCACGCCGGATGCAGGAATTCCCTCCACAGCGTGGCTGATGTTGCTCCAGCATGAGCCGACCTGGGACGGGGTGGCGGTGCTGTGACTGAGAGTGACGTTTCCATGGTGGTGTGACGACTTCACAGGGATGTGTTTGGCTGCGCACCGCTATGTAATAACTGAACTCGGAGCCTTTCTGCTGCACTTGCTGTCTATGCGGACGGACGTGTGCTCTGTTCACTATCCTTCCGTTCCTCCCCCGTCCTCCTCCGGAGACATCTACTCAGCGTTTCTCTGCTGAAGAGAAATCCCAGCGGCAGATACAGCCATTGCCTTTGCTCCGTTTCCTCCAAAGGGCGGGAAGGTTCCTGGGGCCCTCGCGCCCGGCACGGCCTGACACCCGTGAAGCTGAGGAGTGGGCAGTTTGACTTCAGCGAGTCCGCTTGTTTCTGCTCATGCTTCTTCTGCCCTCAGAGCGTCTTGTGTGCCTGGTTCCCAGGCCTCTCTCTGCCCTTCCCTAGAGCGACATGTTCTCGGCGTCCGCTCCCAGGTTACTTTCCTCCAGAAGGGACGCAGCGAATGTCCCCCCAGCACAGGTGGTTTTTAACCCTTACTTCAGCTGTGCAGTGGAAGCCTCCATCGCCCCCTGAATGAATAGAGATTAAAAACAAATGCAAGATTTGTTTGTTTTTTAAAGTTCTAATTTTAATCGACAAATAATAATTGCATATATTTATGGGCTATAACATATCTTCATGCATTGTATACATCATGGAATGATCGAATTAGGCTAATTAAGATATCCTTCACTTCACATATTTATCATTTCTCTGCGGTGAGGACGTTTAAAATCCGCTCTTAGCAACGTTGATGCATACAATACGTAATTATGAACTACGGTCCCCGTGTTATGCAGTAGGTCACCAGGACCGTTCCTCCTGCCTAACTGAAACTCCGTGGTCTTTGACCAACATCTCCCCTTTCCTCATCCACCCGCACCCAAGTCTCTAGTAACCACTGTTCCACTCTCTTCTGTGATGAATTCAACTATTTTAGATTCCACATGTGAGTGAGATCATGTGACAGTTTTCTCTCTGTGCCCAGCTTAGTTCAGTTAGCATCATGTTCTCTGGGTTCATCCATGTTGTTGCAAATGACAGAATTCCCTTCTGTTTTGAGGCTGGATAGTATTTCATTGTGTGCATTGGCACGAAAGTCTTCCTAACACCTCTGAAATCGTGGCACCGTGGTGTATATTATTTCACTCACTGGCCTCCCCGAGATCGGTGCATTGTACCATGGCGAGTGCAGAAAGGGCACCTCCACACAAGAGTCACATGAGTGGCTTTCCCAGGTGGTCTCCATGGCCTGTATTGTCTCAGTGGCTATTTCTATTCCATAGTTTCCGTTGCAGCAGATGACCCACCTAATAAGTATTAATGTTTTAATATGGCATCATTGGGGGATTTATGTTTCTAAAATGAATTTCGATTCTCTGAGTCACATTAATCTCTCCCTCTCTTTTTGGGGAGACAAGGAGTAGTGGGTGCACAACCTTTAAGGGATTACACGTTAACACCTCGTTTTCCGTCACTTTGTCCAGACGTTGGTCGATGCAGAGACTTGACTTTGGAAATGACGCAGGTGCTGGGGCTTGTCGGCCTCTTCCGTCGGAGTCAGCCTCGCCGTCGTGGATTCTGATACAGTGCCGAGCGTTCCCGTGATACCTGTTGACTTTTATTGTCTCTCTAAAATTGCTCCATTCTGAGAGTAACCTGCAAATAATTTTATGTTATTTTATTTTGGTCCTATTACGTGGCACTTCCTCCGACCCCTTCTCCAACGCTGGCTATTTGCCTGAGAAATGTAGTCTCAAGACAGAGGAGACATTTCAGGAGTTCTGTGTACCTGTGTGGGGATGGGAATTGCAGAGTTTTTGTTTTGTTTTTTTGAATCTATTTCATTATATTTTATATTTGAGATTCAAAGTCTCTTCCCCGTTTTGGAACTTTTGAAGGTAATTATTTTTTTTCAGCAACTATGCATATGAGTCTCAGCTATAGAGGCAATTACTTTTTAAGGATACCTGGCTCTGCATTGGGCAGCTCTTAGATCAGAAGGTACTGTGACTCCCTCTGGAGGGAGGTGTTTGTTAAAAAGATGAAAAGTTTTCATTTAAAAACTTGGCAATTGGATCTTATGAATTTAGCGAAATTAAAATTGATCCTGGGGCCTCAATCCCTCATAAAAGCTTCCTCGGTGGCCCGCATGCTCCTGTTAGATTGCTTCTTGATAATCTGAGACAGACCCTTCCCTGCGGTGAGTCCGTCGTCAGCAGCTCTTGGTGGTACTCAGAGCTGCACTATTTAATTAAGAGCTCCTCTAGCCTCTGTCGCCTGTGATTGTGCCCCTATTTTTCTCCTCTGATAGCCCCCAAAGCTTTAGCAGGCACAGAAAATTATCCTCCTTTTCTAACTTGTTGTTTGTTTTCCTGAAAGAATAATAGAAAGCAGCTGAAGAAATGTGCAGGCATTTAAAGCTGACCTTCTGAACACCAAAAAACCCCATTAGAAGGCAATTTTGACTGTGTTCGTCAGAACAAATTGAGCACTGGCTGAAAAACATGATGGATGCACGCAGGACTTGAGGCAACCCTCTGGCTTTATGTCAGAGATGCTGGTTTTTTCCCAGACTGAAAGCTTTTGTGAGCCATACTCAATCCCCACGGCTCCGCCAGTCAGGATTTCATTTGCAATCAGTTCTGTGAGTGCAAGACTGTTCCTCAAGGAGAAAAGGCATAAATGGTGTATGTCTGTGCATGTATGTGTGTGTATAATTGTGCTTGCACACTCTTCAATTTCTGCTAGGAAATTTTCTCATGTCCACTAAATTAAAAGCAGTTAAATATTGAGAGGCACATCTGAACCACTGTAGGCTTTTTTTGGGAAATTTCCTAAATTTTGATTGCTAGACTTGCTCTCAGTTGTGCACAACGCAGCTTATGACAGTCGAACAGGAAACTTACTCAGATGTCTATAACCTCTAGAAATGGGCCTGAGCCTCCGACGCTTTTTCTGCTAGGTGGCAATGGGGCCCCTCCAAATGCTCCAGAACTCAAAAATCTTTCTGCCTCTCCAACTTTTACTAATTAGACTGCTGTTTGGCTTTAAAAAGCTGTCCTTCCAGAGCACATCCACAAAGGTTGTGTCTACCAGTCATTTACCCTGAAATGGCAAATATTTTTTAGGAGCCATTTCTTGACCAATGACGCCAAAGTCAAAGACAAGGTCACTGAAGATGCAGTGTGATATTCAAGGCCACTTGATGACATCAGTAAATCACGGAGCAGGGATTCCGACCCAGGACTTCCAGGTTTCAGTCTGATGCTCTGTCTGGGACATCACACCACTCTCTTGATGGGAATTACTCTAGATTAATATTTAGTGTAGCTGCAGTACCCCGGAAGGGGGCTCCGGTCGCTTGTGTCTGCGTGTGGTGAGGTCGGGTGTTCTTCACCAAGAAACAAGTCTCGGAGAGCACGTGGGCTG
Organism: Avahi laniger; assembly: GCA_963575035.1. Classification (NCBI taxonomy): domain Eukaryota; kingdom Metazoa; phylum Chordata; class Mammalia; order Primates; family Indriidae; genus Avahi; species Avahi laniger. The sequence goes on from CAUYSK010060565.1 coordinate 7,672, forward strand.
CTCCCAACAGGCAGCAGAGGACTGTTGGAGAAAGAAGGTGGCGCAGAGAGTGAGAAAAAAGGAAGCAGTGACGAGGTTTTCCCTCGTCATCCTCACCACTGTGTTTGTGTCCCTGGTCAAAGCAATGACTAAGGTTTATTGGAAATCGTTCCCTAAGCCGTTTTTATCTGTTGATGCCTTGGCTCCATGAGCCTCTCAGAGTAACGCAAATGGAATTGCTGTGTACAGATTTGGGAGAGGAAATCTGGGAGTACTGTCTGTTGTTCACCAGATTTTTAAATGTAGTTGCTTGTGCTGTCAGTCAGCAGGTGCCTCATGGGCCTCTGGGACGTTGCCTCCCGTCCTTGAGAAGATCTCCCCCCTCTAAGTGGGGAGACAGAATAGGGATACTTGGTTGGATTAGAGCAATGTCACTAAAAAAACCTCCATAAACATGCACAAATTAGTAGACCACGAGTGACGTGCAAGGTGCTGAAGGGACGTGGGTGACAGGCTCCTCAGACTTTGCAGCAAGCTGATTGCAAAATAAATCACGCATCAGCATCCTTTCCTGTAACGTGGAGATGGCTCCATTCCTTAGAAGCTTTTATACTCAAGTGAATTTTGTGGCATTATTGATGTTCGATTGTTTTCTGTGAAGTGATCAGAAAGTATCATGAATGCGACGAAGGTAACGGGGCTTCAGATCACCAGGCTAAACGATTCCCCGCGAAAGCAAACCTTCACCTGCAACGGTGTGCGTTCCCTGCCAAGCCGCTTGCATATAGAGTTAGAGCTTCCGGGGCCTCTTAATGACCACAGAATAACTGCGGGCTGCGTAACATGATTGCCTGGGCTTACTTTTGCATTGCTGAGTGAACTTGAGGATGGGGAAATAATCTTTCTCCAGCACTGGTGTTATAAGGAATGTTCTGGACTGTGAAAAATGGAGGTGAGAGAAAATAGAAAATATTTCTCCGTAGCTATTTTTAGAGGGACAGCCTGGGGTAATAAGGGCCATGCAGTTCCCGCTGTCCTTAGATGCACGAGGAGTGATGTGTTTTGTTGTCTAGACCTGTAGGGTCTCTGCCATGGACCTCTGCCTGCTGGTGGACCTAAAAGAAATTAACTTTATTCAGTCCAATGGTGTTTAAAGCTTAGTCGAATCTGATACTTAAACAATTCCCTTACACGATAGACAATGCTCCATCGATCGCACACTTGCTCATCTCTCTTTTTTCGCCCCTGCCCACGACTTTTTTATTAAAGATAATGTTTTTGCCCTTTTTACTTCTCTGTCATTTCTACCTTCCCAACCACCCTTCCGAGGATGCACCTGAGTGGACACAGACAGTCATGGCCTGTGCACCCTCGTGGTCAACGGGGGAGGTCGTCGGGCTCAGTGTCCATCAGCTCTGACTTCCGAGGTGATGTCACTCTGCCGCCTGGTTGCTATTGCCCTGGTGGTGTCTGTGGCCACAGCTGGGGCGCTTCCTGGCCCGCTGCTTCCTGAACATGGAGAGGCCTCGCGGTGGCCCTGGCTTGCTTGGACTCACCTCAGCTCCTGTCCTAGGACCGTGATGACTAGTTACCCCTGCTGGCGAAGCTGTCTTGAAGTGATTCCTACACAGTCATTTCACCCCCACTTAGCCAGCCCCCTCTGGGAAGCACCCTGCCAGACTCACGAGTATTTCTGGGCCCTGTCTATACAAGGAAGGAAGCCAGGGAAGCTTGGACAAGCTGAGCCTCACGGCCTCCTGGCTTGCTCATGTTGCACCGTGAGCACCGTCATGTTGCCGCACGCCAGGCTGATGCTGGGTCGCTCATGAGACAGTTGTGGACTGGGGGAGGCCCCTGTATGTTGGGAGTGTCACCCTCACTACACTTCAGCCCAAATGCTCCCATATTCTGGCCACCCCCCTCTCCCTACACCCCTGTCCCCCGCCAGTGTCCCAGTGGTGGAATGTTTGTTTCCCCGGCAGCAGACCCTTTGACGTCACAAAGCACGTTCCGTTGACAAAGCTGTGCTGTCAGGGACAGAGGGGTGATTCTAGCTCTAAGAGAGCCCTGTGGGTTCAGTTGCTCACGCTTGGTTTTTGATGAACTCAAAAGTATGGGTTTGAGGGTGAGCTGAGGGTTAATGATAGGAAAAATAATGGAATTTTGAAAAATTCTCATTCCAGACAATAGCCGAGCTCCCATGGCCATTGGGCTACTGCACAATCATGTCTTGAAATGTCAAAAGGTTAATTTTAATTTGGGTTTTTTTTTTGCATTTCTTCTGCAATAAATTTTAAATTTCACCTCATTTCAACCCCTTCCTCTAAGCCATGGGGGAGGTTCTTGGCACACAGAGGATGGAGACCACATGCAGGACAAAAGGAAAAGCCACAACAGCAGGTCCTTGCTGTGTCTTACCTGTTGCACAATCTCCGGAAGTGATAGGTTCCCTCCCCTTTAACTGCAGTCAAAATGGAATCTTGGCCACAGCACCACCGTGTCAGACACGCGTGCGGGCAAGGCGCCGGCAAGGAGGCGCACAGTCGATGGGTTACAGGGGTGAGGTTGCACGTAACTGCGTTTGTTTCCTGGGATTACCATGACAAACTACTACCGTCTGGTGGCTTAAAACAGTAGAAATGTATTCTCTCACAGTTTTTGAGACCACAGTTCAGAAATCCGGGTGTTGGTAAGGCCATGCTCCGTCTGTAGCTCTAGGGAATAATCCCTCTTTGTTTCTTGTGATTTCTGGTGTTCCTTGGTTTACAGCTACAAAACTCCAATCTGGGCCTCATACTCATAGGCAGGTTTTCTCTTTGTCTCTGTTTCCTTCTTTTCTGTCCCTTATAAGGACAATCATCTTTGGGTTCAGGGCCTACGCTAATCCAATCTCATGGATGCCAACGCCTTGGTATCTTCAATTTAATTACATTTGCAAAGACTCTATATACGTCTGGTCACATTCTGAGGTTCTAGGTGGACATATTTTTTGGGACTCATTATTTATCCCATTACAATGATGTATTGTTCTCTTTTATTATTTTCTTATTTTTGTGATTGTATTGTTTGCACATTATGGATTGGTAATAAACATCAGAGAAAATAACATGGCTATCAAAAAATCTATAAAACCATTTTATTAGGATGATTTCCCTTTTTAAAAAACTTTTTTCCTGTCTTTCACTTTTGAAAAAGTTCTGTATGACTGGCTTTGTTTTTTATGGAAATCCTTGCATCTAAAAACAAATTGTGTAAGGCTGGTATTCTAGACATCAGGCACCAAATACTTCACCCCAGGAATTCTCAGCCCAGTCTGTTCAACTACTAGACAGCCCTATAAATAGAATCACAGGAACTTGGCTCTACTTAAGCAGTTGGGACTAGGCAGGAAAGGTTTCCTGTGGTTTGTTTGACTTGGAAAAAAAAAACTAGATGTTAGCAGAAATCTAGTTCCAGATAAACGAATCACTTAGCTCTTATGCGTAGGCACAAAATGTATGCAGGGCGATATCGACTTGGGAGTTTCAGTGTGAGTATTTGAAGATGAAGGATTCATCTTGAACTGAAAAATCGATTGCTGTAATCTCAGGGGTAGGATGTCAGCTTAGGCTTTGGTTCAGCGCCTTCTAAAGGTAGCTCTCCTAAGAGAGCCTCTGGTTTCCCATCCAGTAGCTTAGAGCATGAAACCCTCTCTAAATGCCTAACTCCGCTTCTTTTTCTCAGTTTCCTCATTTGTGAGATGAGAATTTGGACCACATGGTGCCACTATGTTGCTTCTGTATCAGCAGGTGTAACAGACTGTGATCTCACTTCCGTGCCAACCTGTCTCCTTACGCCCCATTCAAACGTGGAACAGTGGGGGGAACAGGCCAAACAGAAAACTGCACCTGCCTTGCATTAGACCTGAGTGGGATTAAGCAAGTCACTTAACCTCTCTGAGCCTTAGTGACTAGTCTGTAAAATAACGGCATCGAGGCAGCCTTTCCAACTCTAATGCTCCATTACAGAACTGTCTAATATAATCACTCACCACATACGGCTGCTGAGCACTTGAAACGTGGCCAGTCTGTACAGGAGAAACTGTAAGTGTAAAATATACACCAAATTTGCACCAGTTTGCAGGAAAAAAATGACATGCATTTTTCATTAATATTTTTATATGATTATATGTTGCAATGATAGTATTTTGGATATGTTAGGTCAAATAAAATATATTATTAAAATTAATTTCACCAGTTTTATTTTTTTTTTACTGTGGCTTCTAGAAAAGTTATAATTACAATGTGGCTCCCATTTGGTTCCTGCTGTGCAGAACTGTTCTCTATTAGCCATGCAACACAGCCTTGAGACCGCAGCCCGAACACGCAGGGTAGCTCATGTTTCCTTTCATTAATGTACATTTGAGACTGTGCCACTCGCGTTCCCGTTCTCCCTCCACTCTGCCTCCGCCAAATGTTTCACACCTCTAAGCCTGTTCTCTTCTGATACTTTACCTCTGTCCCCGGGATTTATACACTTGGAAACAAGGTTTTCCCTTATTGAACATCGTGATCCAGATTCCTTTGGTTGTTTGCACTGTCATAGCCACTCAGGAAAATACAAAGATAAATTAGACTCAGATCTTAACCTGTACTCACTGTTTAGAATGCACATAAGACTTGAGATTGTAAATCTGCAAATGTGGTATAAATACAGTACAGGGTTGAGCACAAAACTAACAGTGGGCGTCACAATGTCTGTGTTTTAATTCTGGGTTCTCCGCTGTTTGCTTGTGTGAGTTTAAACAAGTAACAAAACCTCTCTGACCTTCAGTTTCCTCGTCTATGAGGTGGAGCTGATGGCACTTATCTTCCACATGGGGCACGTACGAGGGTTAGAGAAGATAATCCACTTACGGGCACCAATTCTAAGCCTGGTGCGTTTCCAGTGAAGATGAGTTATTGTTTTCTAATTATCGACACACCTATGAAAGGCAGGAGAGGCATTTTGAAGTACAAATAAAAGTGGTGTGTATTTTTTATAAAAGGTAGCATATACTTCAGTTTGAAGAAGGCAGGAAAACATTGCGTAGAAGGTGGAATTTTGTTTAAACAAGAGAGAATTTGGATAAATTCAGTTGAGGGTTGGACATTCCAGACGGAGGAACCAACCCAAGTAACATGGAACCTTTTATGGGAACAACAAGTTACTAAGTAGGTGTTGAAAATAAGCTTTCTGAGAGGAGGCGGAGAGAATTCAGATTGCAAAGGAAGACTGAGGGTGACACTCTTCCAAGGTCACATCATCATGCATCGACACGAGATCCTTCGTAGAGACACAGTCTTCATTTCCATTGTTTGGTGTGTCTTTATATCTGTGCATTTACATTATAAGTGGAAGTGAGTCCATGTGGATTCATGTTGGCATTTTTTTAGTGGCTACTCCTTATTTTCATTCACTCTCAGCTTCAAGGGATCCAAAAGAAATGTTGACGTCCTTCTACTTTATGCCATGTCAAAATTTCCACCTCTCTGCTCTGAATTAGCCGTCATGTCCTTTGGGCCATTTAACTACCAACCTCTGGACCGTCTTGTCCCCGCCCCCAGCAATCCCCCTTTCCTCCTTTCCACCCAGAATCTCATGCCTGGACCACGGCTTTCTAAACTCGTAGTGTTTCATTCCACGATAGCTGTCCCCCACGTGGTGCTGTATCAGAGAGGACGGGGGCTGAGGCTTCCTGCTCCACCTTTATTAGTGTATGACCTTGGATACGCTGTCTGGCCTCTCTGAGCCTGGAATAGCAATAGTCTTAGCATGTACTTCATAAAGTTACTGTGACGAATAAATGAAATAAGGTATATTAAATGCTTAACACAATGCTTGGCGCATAGTAAGTCTTCCAAAAATATTATTATTCAGTGTTAATGGCCTTCCGTCCTTTGATCCACACGTTACCGTCTTATCAACCTTTCCTGCCTTCGCATTTCATTTCTCACTCAGCCCAAGCAGCATCATGCTCTCTGTCTTCAACACATTCCCTGTTAGTGCCCTCGGGTCCCTGCCCTCCTGCGTGGAACCCAGAGGCATCGCGGGTCTTCACGTCTGTTCCCGTGACCAAGACGCTGAGAGGCCGGTGGAGAGAATCGCGATCAGTTCTAATAAGAAAATCCTTCCTTGGCTCTGAACTCAGCCCTCGGCCCTCCTGGGTACCTCTGCATAACATTTTTTCCTCTTCCCTAGGAACAGACCTTTCAAAGCTTATTTGAAGTCTCTTCCAAACCTCCGCCACGTTCTCTCCCGGCAGGCGGCCTCTGCTCCCAATTCAGAAACAAAATCGAGACCTTGGAGCAGCTGCTGCCTGCACATCTGCGGACTTCCATTCCTTGCCCCCAGTCCTCTCCAGGGTTCTCTGAGAAACAGCGCATGCCAGTTGCAAAGCCTCATTAACATGCCTGCTTGTTGGACATGGGGAGTGGAGGGCTTACTCTGATAAATATATACATATTTTTTAAAAAGATACTTCTCTCATTGGATTTAAAGTCTGAGTAAGCAAGCTGAAATAATTTGAATATGAAAAATCATCTAGAAAGTATTTTAATCTCACAGGCATAAAATGTTTTAATCATATTCCCTGCTTATACATTGCTGAAAATTTCTAAAAGGTAGAAAAATTATAATTCAAATAATTTTGAAGTATAATATCATTCATAAATACTCTTGAATATTTATTTTAGGAGTGTATGTTTTCCTGATCCATGAAGTCAGTAAAACAACGAATATTCTGTGTACATGTGTACACACATATACAAATACATGTATGTATACACACATTTATACGTGTGTGTGTGTGTGTGTGTGTGTGTGTGTGTGTGTGTATCCACTTATTTGCTTTGTTTATGTGAGCATTAGATTCTAATGTCTGGTTATGCTGCAGATATATCTGGTTTTAAAATGTTCTAGTTATATAATGTGGTGATACATTCTTAGTGTGCTTAATGCCCTTGAAAATCTCAGCCTCTCTAATAGAATATTCCACAACAATATTCTTAACATGAATACAAATCTCCAATTTTCAAGACAAACCAACTTCCAAATCTCTTAACCCATTAGCCGTGTGAAGACTGATTGGTTCGATAATCATTTGTTCAGTATCTGCTAGCCCAGGCGCAGCTCGACGAGGGAGGACAGGGGCAAAGGAAGACGGTGACAGCGCAGTTTACAAACAGAATCGCTGGGGGGGCCTCTGTGGGGGCAGGTGACTCAGAGTGGGGCATTAGGAGGAGCTTCGCGAAGTCATACGTCTGAACTCTGGTTCGGACATTTAGTTCATCAGATGTGAATCCCACGGCCCCTCATCTTGGCCCCTCCTGTGTGGAGAGCTGCAGCTGTAACTGGCTGTCTGCAGCCCCCCGCCTGAGCCCGCAATTTCCTTTATGTCCCCAGTCGAGTCCTAACTGTGTCTGTGCATCGGCGTCTCACGTTTGCTGCAGTGCTGCTCTCTCTGCAGCCTGAAGACCCCAGGCGCCTTCCCGCGGACGCCGAGGCCTGGCTTCCCCGCAGCAGGGTAAGGTCTGGTCTGTTTTCTCAGGCAAGGCGCTGGCTACAGAGGTGAATCGCAGCTAGATCCTTAAACAGCCAGCCTCGCCAGGTCCCAGCATCCTGCATGTTGGCGACTCGCGGCACGGGGCGGTGGGTGGTTGGCAGCCCGGGGTCCGGTCTTGGCCCTCTACACGGAAGTGCTGTTTGTCTTTGGGGAATTATCTTTCTTCCTTTGGGGATGAGGCCTAAAACCTCCTCTAATGCTGTTACTTCTAGAAAGTGGCCAGGCCAATTCCTGTGTTGTCCGAGTCCTCATCTCACATGACTAGACACACTCATTTCCTGCCGGGTTCTGAGACACCACACTTACCTGCTTCCCTCCGACTCGCTGGACGCCCCGTCGAGTGTACTCCCTCCCGGGCGGCTCCTCCTCCCAGCTCAGCGCTAGAGACCCAGGGGCCGCGGGGACTTCTCCTCTCGTGTGTCCACGCTCCCTCCATGCCCTGACCCGGACCCCTGGCTTCCCCACTGTCCCCGTGTGACCGACAGGTGACTCCTCTAGCTCTGACCTCGCCCCTAAACGCTGGACGGATGCATCCACCCGCTCCTTCATCTGCGCGTGGTGTCTACTGCATGTCCCAGCCTTGACCTTTCTCAAGCGGAACAGCGACCTTTCCTGGCCCACCGCTGACCCTGCCTCCGCGCCGTGGCAGCGCCTCGTGCCAGAGCCAGGATCAGCCGTGACCGATTGCTTTCTTTCCCTCTCATCCCTCTTTAAATCCAGTGTTCTCTACTCCAAGCACACCCGTCATCTGGCCGTTTTTCACCACCTCTCCCAAAATCAGCCTTGTCTAAGCCACTTCGACCCTCTCCCAGACCGCGGCCACGGCTCCCTAAATGTGCTTCCTGCTCGCACGATGGGCGGAGTCACCGCGAAAGCGTAAATGAGGCCATCACACAGCTGCGCTAAAATGCCTCCCGTGGCCTCCCCTGCATCTGGAGCGAAGCCCACACTTGGCACCGGGGCCCGTGAGGCCTCCCCGTGCCGCTCCCGCCGCGCCCTCCTCCGTTTGCAACCCTCGTTCACGATTCCCTTTCCGTCCTCTGCACACAGCAAGCTCGTTCCCTTCTCAGAGCCTCCGGGTTTGCTGGTCTTACTTCCTGGAATTCTCGCTGGGATTCTGCCGCTGTCCCGTTATTCAGGTTGTAACGTGGACGTCACCTCTTGGAGAGACCCTTCTCAGCACTCTAGATAAGGCAGCCTCTCCTCAGTCTCTTCCACGTGACCGTATTTCCACGGTCCTCAGCAGTATCTGAAATTAACTGATTTTTTTTCAGCATGTTTTATATCTGGGACTCTCCATCAGACTTTAAGCTCCTTGGGGTGTGAACTTTGTCCATTGTCTTTATGGCCACATCCTTGTTGGCTGGGTCAGTGCTGGCCCTGGGGGTGTACAGTGTTTGTTGACTGACTGACTGACTGCCTTGGCCAGCTCTCACTGCTTTGCTTCTTCAGCAAGTGTGTGAAATATGGTAGTTTTCCTCGTAAGAGAGACTCCTTTAGTTCCAGGCAGGAAGAGAATGTATATTGAGATCTGAGAAGAATCTATGAGCACTTTGAAATATAGTCACAGCTAATCCCTCAGTCAAATATTTACTTATTCTTCTTTTGTGACCTCACTTGACCTTAATCTCCTCCTAAAGACCTTATCTCCAAATGTAGTCATATTGGGGGTTGGGACTTCAACAGGCATTTTGGGAGGACACAAGTCAGGCCACAGCAGATGCATACATGGACCCTTGCAGTTCACCAAAAGAGGAAATCACGAGATGCGAGATGCTGGGTGCATGAGCAGGAAAAGACAGCACGCCCCGGGCAGCAGGCCCAGCCTCTGCTCTGGAGTTGGAGACATTTCGGCCAGTGATGAGGGTCCAGGGAACTGGTGTTTCTCATGAGCTTCGCGTGCCTGTGGGATTCAGGGGCAAAGGCCGCCAATCACGGAAAGTGCGGCTGCGCGAATGGGGCCGGTGGAGACGGTTATTTCTGTGGAGGAGGAAGGAGTCCTTTGCGTCACTTAGGACTGTGTGGCTTGTCAGGGGCCCCATGGCTTTAGGGTAAGTCTGTCTGCCCCAGGCCCTTGTGTGATGGATCCCAGCAGCCAGGAGAACTCTCGCTCTCTGGCTGTCGCTGGGCTAGTTCATGCTGTCCCTTGTGTCCATGACTGTCTCTGACAGCGTGGGCAAGGCAGGGCTGGGGGTTTGCAGGCTAAAGGTCAGCAGTCCTTGCAGCAAGACTGAGCAAGGCCACGCTGAGGCAAAGTCGCCAAATTTGTCTTCTCAGCTTTGAATAATTTGGATATTAGCAAAAATGGATGTAGCCACCATAGTTATGTTAGGAATTTGCTAGTATTTTTTCATGCATTCTCTCATTTGAATCCTCGCACCAATCCTGCAAGGAAAATAATGTTAATCTTGTCATCCAGATTCAAAGAAGAGCAGTTAGAGCCCTCACAGTGCGTGCGAGAGTGAGTCCAGAGTTTGCACTCTGTGCCACGGACTACACCACGCTGTTCCAGTGCCACGAAGCCACGCGTGCCGTTGGCCATGCCAGTCTCTAGCTGGCTTCTTCTGTCCACCGAGCGACCTTTCCTCTGTCCTCACGGCATCCCGCCCTGCCATTTCCCGCCCTCATTCTGCCCAGCGGTTAGCGTGTCCTGTCGGGCGGAAGCTGGCTAGACAGACGCCTCTGCGAGGCCGCGTGCTGCTTCGTTTCTCTTGGTGTTCCCAGTCCTCGGCACAAACTCTGACCTGTAGGAGGGAGGCAGTAAATGTTTATCAAATGAGGTGTTACTGCTGTCTGAACTCTCGGAATCATAACGTTTGAGCTGGCCTTAATCCCCCACTTAGCAAATGAGGCACAAAACCTGGAAGGGAGGTGTGTGGGGGGGATTTGTGGAACTTTGCCCAGTTGGTGACATTGTTTAGAGCAGAACTGACTCAGTGTTCTCTACTCCATAACCCTGCAGCACTCGTGCAGTCCCAGAAATACAAACCCTCAGCTCTGGAAGGATCTCCTCGGGACAGATATTTGGGGGCGAGGCTCCCTCCCAGCGTCCTCAGTCATGAACCTACACACGTATTCAGCCTCTTCACTGTTTTCTTTGAGCAGAGGCAAAGAAAGTGTAAATCCCGAATGTCTGGATAACTATTTTGCTTCTTTTATGTTTCATATGTTTAAATTAGGATCCGCAGTAATTGGTTAGCGAAAAGAATTCTCAGGTCATTTTTTGATTAAAAACACCCTTGAACTTTGCGTTGTGCTTTCATGTGTTGCCGATGTGCAGTTTAAACATGTTAAACACTCGAAACTGATCATTACTACTGAGCGTTCTGACAAATGGGTGTAGTTTCCATTTTTACTAAAACTAAGTGAAAGATTCAATACTTATGGTGCCTTTTAAATAAATACCATAACCCCATAACTGCTGTTAGTTCTGACAAAACTGAAATAGGAAAGCCATGGATGACTGAGATGTTTTTCAAAATATGATTTAGCCTGCCTGAACAATTCATAGAGGGTATCAGAGGATCATTAGAATAATTAAATCTGGGCTCTCAGTGACTCTTAGGAATCTGGTCCAAGTCGTTCATTTCGCAGAGAGGAAAACCTGAAGAAGAAAACTGCGGTATGTCCCTGATTCCAACCCTGTCTCCCGTGACCTTCGCAGTGGAAGCTTCAGGACTGGCACGTTCGCTGTGGGGTCGGGCCGTCAGCCTCACGCCGCCAGATCGTGCCGCGTCGCTGCTTGTTCCTCCAATGCTAACCTGGAGCTTTAAACTCTCAGCCCTGCCTGGTGCGACATTTCTGCCACCTCTCTGCTTTCCCTTCCCTATTGCCTGCTCCAGCTTCCCAACCCCTGGACCTTGGTAGATTGTCGGCCACGCAGACCTGACCATTTTGGACTCCTCAGGGCCGGCTGGTGGAATTCCAGTCCTTTCCCTCCAGATTTGAGCACTAATGTGGGTGACCCCCAGTCTCCTGTCCTTGCCTAAGTATTTCACCATCGTGCCGTCTCCCACCTGCTAGGTGTTCTTGGACAGGTGGTCCTGGCACGCCAGCCTATTCACCAGCACGAGCCTGGCATCTGGCACTGAGTCACTGTCCCAAGGTCACCCAGTCCCTCACTGAGTAGTGCCAAGACTGTAAGGACAGTGTTCTGCCTCCGCCCAGCCCCCGTTCTACGTAATATTAATATGTCGCTCACTCTTATTAGGCTAGGAGGACAAAGACCAGAAAGGGTGGATGTCACTTCTCTAAAAGAGCACACGGACCTCCGTTTTGTGAAACAGAACATTGGTAATATTAATATTAGAATATAAATAATTCCATCAAGATTTTACTAGTCATCCACCACGCATTGGAAATGAGTAAGCAGCAGGGGACAGATAATCAGATGCTTCCACTGAGAAATAAATGTACAGCGTCGGCCTGGCTTCCCGAGCACGCCGCTCAAACACGAACAGATCTCTCGCAACGCTTTTGTGCTGGTTGGCTGAGAGATTGTATTACTGCACAATAACTGCAGCAGTTTTGACCTACCAGGGCGATTTCGTTGTGGGATGACTCAAGTAGAAGCAACAGGAAACCAAGTGGCCGGATCAAGAACTTAATAAAATCTGTAAAATGAATGAAGGGAGGGAGGACTTGTTTATGGAGTAATTTGTGTTATAATAATGTACGACATCATATGATAGATTTTACATCGAAAGCATCTCCAAATCTGAAACTAGACTACCCGACCTTCGGAAAAAACTCTTGGTTTGCTGTTAAATGGGATTCCTGGATGGTACAGGATAACTCCTGAGCTGCAAAAATGTTCTACGGGGGCATAAAATGATATTAATCAGGTGAAAGATCCTCCATCCCTGGGCAAGGAAAACGTCACTGTGTCCTGGTCCCGCGCCCTGAGGTCGTCGGCCCTGCCGTGCTCTGCAAAAGGATGGAGAAAGGAGCTCTCAGGTGTTTCCACATCAGCCCTTGGTCCAACCTTCACTCTCCTGTTGCTCTAAATGCCCAGACTTTTGTCACTTTACAGTTCGCCTCTGCTGTGATTTCTCAGGATCCAGAGTGGCACAGGGGGAGTCTCACAGGATGGGTCAGCACGCACGCCCCGTGCCAGCTCTGAGCCTGCCACACTCCTAAATAAGCTGGGACACTTTTATAGCTTGGGAACTCTCGGAACGCTGTATAGAAAAATCTAGATTTATATTTCATGTCAAGCACTCTCCCAGCACTGGGCCTTTGTTTGGCTGAGGCCCTAATTATTTGTGCAGCTGAATGTTTCTACTGTGCGTCCTCCTTGTCGCGAGTGACTCACTCACAGAAACTAGACTGAAGTGTCCTGGGCCACTGTTAGTGGCCTGTGCTTTAAGTCTGAAGAAAACATAAGGACCCGCAAAGGAAGGGCTTGCGCTTCGGCTGTTTGTGCTGGACATTGTCTACACTGACCCCTCCACACTCTTATCCCAGGTCCCACTGCTTTACTTGGGGGAGTCCAGATGCCCCTTTCACTCTCAGTGCCTCTGATTCAGATGTCTCCCGTGCACAGTCCAGGCAGAGAAACAGGGAAAATGCACCTGCGTACTGGCAGGACCCTTCGCTAGCTGTTGCCGACTGTCCCTGCTGCTCTGCCCTGCCTGCGACCTGGGCCTTGCGTGGCGCTACTTCCTCCACCTCCTGTAACCCCTAGTGTTGGAGGACACGGTTCCGCCCCTGCTTCTCTGCCCGCTCCTGGCCGTGCGGTGCAGGGCCGGTTCTTGCCAGCCTCGCCTGTGCTCGCAGCTTCCCTGTCGGCGTCTGCCTGAAATCTCCGAGCTTCCTCCTGGCCCCAGCCTGAGTCCCACGGCCGGCACGGCAGGCCACTGAAGGTGTCAAAAGTGCTCTACCCATGTGTAGAAATTCAAGGAATTCGTGCTTTTCTTATTTCCTTTAAAACTTCTGGAGATGAAAGAATCTCCAAGGCCGCTTCCTGAGCTAGGCAGACTGCAGGGTTGGAATGGGCATAAATGGGGCTGATCCCATAGGTGCCCCGGCCCTTGGCCCCCGACCCACCACCCTTCAGGGCACAGGGACTCAAGTCGACATTGTCGCTGGCAGCATTTCTTTGCCTGAGGGCTTTCTGTGAGTACCAGAGCCCACTTTGATGTCCCCGTGCAGGCTGGAAGCATCACAAATGGACAGTCCTGCCTCTTCCCCCAGCCGCCCAACCATCAATAACTGAGCGGGATCGGTGACCGACCGGCCCCCCACCTCCCAGGTGGGATTACGCCACCACTGCGTCCTTCGCGCTCAATCCTGGAGCCTGTTCCTAGAGCTGACTTGCTGGGACACGCACCCTTTATTGGCCACTTACCTTTACGTGTCTAATTTTCCCACGCACTCATTAGCGTTTCTTGCAGTTGCCTCTAGAAGAAAATTCTTACGCTTGATTCCTTGAATCAGTCACTTCTAGGGAAACTCAAACCAAGACACTGTCCTAGCAGTACTGAACAGAGGCATCAGCGATGTTTTTCAGGCTAACGCGTGGCCGGCCTGAGTGAGCTAGACCCTGGCTTCTCTTCAGATTTCCCTCCTCGGTGTGGATCTGACCTCTGAAACCAGTCATTTTGTTCCTTTGTCTAGTTGTAGGAAAAAAAAAATGTAGTATGTTCAATTTTTTAAAAACTGACCACATAGTTTCAATTTTTACATTAAACAAATGAATTGCTAGCTTGGATTTAAAAGTATCAAAAGACAATTAAAAACCTGTATTAAGTAGCACTTGGTTTTCTGTCACCACAAACTGTGTCCCCTTAAAAGATATTTAAACCATGATTCTATTTTTAAATCTGCATCATCAGTGAGACACTGTGAAATATATCTGGTGTTGAGGAGTATTATTTATACCTCTGTCTCACCAGACCCTCCGACGGGATGTTCGTGAGCGTCAGTCGTACACGGAAGACAAACACCAGTGGCTCCTCCAGGAGTCTCCGACACAGACGAAAACGCTGTCTCGTATCTCCTTTGTCTTGGACACCAGGACAAAGGATTTTTTTTCTCTTTGTTATAAGTGGACAGATATTTTAAAACACCTCTAAATATTGAGTCTGAAAAGTCCTGTTAAGGTGGTGCTGTCCCCAGTGTTTATTAGGCTTATTAAAATGTGCACACTAGTGATGTCAGGCTGGTGCCCCCAGGTTAACGTGCAGAAAGCAACGGTGAGTCGGGACATCCAGCTGGTTTCAGTCCTACCTGCTAACGGCAGAAAGTGAGGTGGAATTTGAGAGAATGTTCCAGTGGCGTGATCTGTGCTGTGCACCGTGCTCCCTTTATTTCCAGTCTCACACCGATCGTCTGCAGCAAAACTCGCTTGGGGAGGAAACTTCCATTGGGCTGTCCTGGGCTTTCCCGGGACACTCGGTGAACCGTCTGTGTCTGTGGCACAGGTGATCGTACACCGTCTTGCCCTGAGTGAAGTGCTACAACCTTTTGTTATGCGGCTTTTCTTCTGAGTTTTACTGTGAGCTTTGATGTGGGGACCCTCCTCCACTTTTAAGTGCCCCACATCCAAGGATGCCCACTGTCACCACTCCTGTTCAGCGTGGCACTGGAAGTCCTAGCCAGAGCAGTAGGCAAGAGAAAGGTATAAAAGGCATCCAAATTGGAAAAGAGAAAGTCAAATTGTCCCTCATTGTAGATGATATGATCTTATATTTAGGAAAAAAAAAAAAAGACTCCACCAAAAAAACTCTTAGAGCTGGTAAACAAATTCAGTAAAGGTACGAGATACAAAATCAAGGTACAAAAATCTATACATCAATAGTGAAACAGCTGAAAAAGAAATCAAGAAGGCAGTTGCATTTGCAATAGCTTCCAAAAAATAAAAATACTTAGGAATAAATTTAACCAAGGAGAAAGATCTCTACAAGAAAAACTACAAAATGCTGCTAAAAGAAATTGAAGATGACCCAAACAAATGGAAAGACATCCCACGCTCATGGATTGGAAGAATTAATATCAAAATGACCATATTGCCCAAAGCAATATGTAGCTTTACTACAATCCCTATGAAAATACCAACATCATTTTTTACAAAATTAGAAAAAAAAAACAGCTCTAAAATCCATATGGAACCAAAAAAGAGCCAGAATAACCAAAACAATCTTGATCAAAAAGAACAAAGTTGGAGGCGTCACGTTACTCAACTTCAATTTATACTACAAGGCTGTAGTAACCAAAGCAGTATATACTGGTGTAAAAATGGACACATAGATCAATGGAACAGAATAGAGAACCCAAAAATAAATTCACATATTTACAGCCAACTGATTTTCTACAAAGGTGCCAAGAACATGCGCTGAGCAAAGGACGCCCTCTTCGATAAATGGTGTTGGAAACTGGACATCCACATGCAAAAGAATGGAACTGGTCCCTTATCTCTCATCATGTACAAAAATCAACTCAAGATAGATCAAAGACTTAAGTGAAAGACCTGAAACTATAAAACTACTAGAAGAAAACATAGGAAAAACACTCCAGGACACTAGTCGAGGCAAAGACTTTGTAGCTAAGACCTCAAAAAGCACAGACAACGGAAACAAAAATAGACAAATGAGTCTGTGTTAAACTAAAAAGCTTCTGTAAGTGAACAACCAGCAGAGTGAAGACACAACCTGTTGAATGGGAGAAAATAATTGCAAACTATTTATCCAATGAGGGACTAATAGCCAGAATGTGTAAGGAACTCAAATAACAGTAAAAAATAGTAATTCTATTAAAAAGTTGGCAAAGGACATGAATAGATAATTCTCAAAAGAAGAAATACAAGTGGCCAAGAGGTATATGAAAAAATGCTCAACATCACTAATTGTCAGGGAAATGCAAATCAAAACCACTACGAGATATCACTGTATTGCAGTCAGAATGGCTATTTCTGAAAAGGCAGAAAATAACAGATGCTGGTGAGGATGAAAATAAACGGAAATTCTTAACACATTGTTGGTGGGAATGTAAATTAGTACAACCACCATGAAAAACAGTATTGAGATTTCTCAAAAAACTAAAACCAGAAATACCATACAATGTGGTGACCCCACTACTGGGATTATCCAAAGGAAAAGAAATCAGCACATCACAGGGATACCTGTACTACTCACAACAGCAAAGACATGGAATCAACCTGCTTATCCATTCATGGCCAAATGGATAAAAATATATGGTATAGTACACAATGGAATACTATTCAGCTATACAGAAGAATGAAATCATGGCATTTGCAGCAACGTGAATGAAACTGGAAGTCATCGTGTTAGGTGAAATAAGCCAGGCACAGAGAGACAGATACTACCTGTTCTCACTCACGTGGGAGCTTAGACGGTTGGTCTCATGAAGGCAGTGAGTAGAATGATGGTTCTCGGAGGCCGGGAAGGGGGTGAGGGCGGCAGCGGGTACAGAGACATTGGTCAATGGGGACAAACTTACAGTTAGGTGAAAGGTTGGACGGCAGAGGGACTATGGTTAAACAATGTATCGTATATTTCAAAGTAGCTAGAAGAGAGGAATCGAATTGTTCCCAGCACATGCAAATGGTAAACACTCAAAGCGATAGACACCTCAAATACTCTGAGTGGATCATTGCACATTCTACACATGGCCCCAATAGATATGTAAAATATTACATATCAATTTTAAAAAGAAAAAATCTAGTAAGATTCCGTAAATACCTTCTAAGCAATCAATACGCTAAAAATTTTTCTATCCTCCTGAATTTGATGTTAATATTTGGCAATACCTATCTGTATAAAAAGATAATTTCAAATATTAGATTAAATGTACAGAAGTTCATTAACGATCAGCATTAACAGATGATAATATCAAGAAACTTTGATGATAGAAAACACTAACTTTGAACCTGAATTAAGTGAAACGTTATCCGTCAGAAAAAAATTCCTTTTTCCTCATTAGTAGACCTGTATTACAAAAAAATAAAATAAAATAAAATTGTACTCAGTTAGTAATATTATATTTTAAATTTCGTCAAAAAGAATTTTGTGAAAAAATAAAAGCATCCCGCATTGCACACTGTATGTTGTTTACTTAACAAAGGCATTGTACCCATGGAGGGCGTTCACAGATATTTGCTTAAAGAATATTCGACTGATCCACAACTTTCCATTTCATTTTAGCTTTCTATACATTTTATTACTTCCTGAAATCCAAACGATGGTGTTCTAGCATTCTGCGATAGCGTTTAGAACGCTCTCTTAGAAGCTGCCTCTGCTACTAAAATTGTAACAATTTTCTATATAACATTTCGACTGAACTGTTGGAAATTGCCAGTATTCAAACATTGGTGTGCATTAGCGACACCTTGTCCAAGATACACCTGCCTAGATTCTAGCCTTCAGGGTCTGATTCATCAGTCTGGAATGGGGCCCTGAAATGTGTATTTTTAAGAAACTTCTGTTGCACATCAAGGTGACAGCCAATGCTCTAACCTCTTGCTATTGCCTTTCTCTAAATTCCAGTGTAAGAAAAAGACAGGTGGGAAGCACTCTGAATGTTTTCAGACCTTTTTGTAAAAATAATAATATAAATGATATGATCCTTCACGTCATGACATCATGACAAATTCTTCCCAAATCTTAGGGTCTAGTAAATAGTCAAGAAATGTGTTTTCCCTGGTAAATTTACTTCCAATTACTCATTTGCGAGATCGTTATGTTTCCTTCTTCACTCTGGCTGCTAGAAACTCTGAAACAAAGTCCTGTAAAATTGCTGTGGCCCTCCTCCTGCAAGCTTTTAAACTAATACATATTCATTTCTCTTTTCCTTTCGTACTTGAACCAGAAAGAGGAAAATGAGCCAAGGCTTCTATCTTACTGTAAAGAGTCTTTTATTTAAAGTGTCATCAAATGCCTTTTTGAAGTGTTCTTAGTCCTGTGCTCCCGAGAAAACAGAGCTAGGGGTGAGGATTAAAATGCTGATGCTTCCTTTGCAAGGTGAAACCCAGGGCAGCACAAGTGAGAGAAAATTCGGGGCGAGGGGGGGGGTTGCTAAGAAAGATGCGAAGCAATGAAAAGCGAATCATTGCTGCTTCACGATGAGCTGCAGATGGACACGGAAGGTGACCCGGCAGGGCCGTGGCTCGTATACAGCAGCCCACGGGGGAGGAACGAGGGGGCGTTCCTTTGTCCAGACTCATCCCACCCCTGATTTTCTTTAGGGCAAACTTGGCCCCGTGAAGCGCCCACTCTCCCACGCTTCCCGGCCGGGTCCTCCAGGCCCTTCGGAGGCTGTTTGAGACATGGATTCCACACCTGCCACGTAGTGTCTCCTCCAAGTTCAGAAGTGGTGGAAGGAGCCAGAAACTCGGTGCATGCCCCTGGCCTAGCACTTCTGGGACAGGTGACCTTCTGGCCACCAGTGGTGGCATCCAGGCCATAAAACCAGCCAGCAGAGGAAACCCGAGATGACAGATAAGATTTGCGTTTGCTACACTCGTAGGTAGAAAGTAGAGAGCAGGTATGGGCTGGGAAGGATGCGGGAGGGAAGGAAAACCCAAACCTGAATAAAGTAGTGAATGTGGGAATGTTGGAAAGAGGGCAAAGCATATTTCACCAATTTAAATTGGCAGGTGAAAAATTTCTAGCTTTGGGAATGATTGGGTAGAAATACCATCGATTAGAGTGTACGAGGCATGAAGAACGTGTTTCTGGGGAGATGGGGGAGGGGGTTGGGTGGGACTCGGTAGTGAAGACACTTCTGGACATGTTGGGTTTGAGGTCACTCAGATAACGACGTCAAGTGGCCACCGGATATGTGAGTGAGCTTAGAAGGGAAGCCGGGACCGGCCTGTGGCCTTCAGATCACAAAGACGGAGATCACGGCCTCAGTCCGTGAGTAGATAAGACCAGTGATGAGGGGAGAGCAAGGAGAAACTTAAGCCAGGCTTGGGAGCTTGAAGATTACTGATTTACGAGGAATGGGTATTTCGTGTGCGGGGGGAAGGAGTGGCAATAAAGAAAACTCAGAACTGCCAGAGATGTGGAATTCCAAGTTTTCTGCGGCCGTCACTAGTGACTGTTAGGCATAGAACCCGTGTTTCCTGCCATTATTTGTGTTGACACACAGATCGGTCCTTGGGTCTGTGATGTTGCCCCAGAGCAGCAGTGGCTGTCATTTGGCGTGCACTGTGAGAGAACGAGAGAGAGGAGGCATGAACGTTTACTGAGCATCCGTAACGTGTCGCGAACTATGCCGGGTGCTTTCCGCGGCGTGTCCTGTGCGCCTGCGCTGCAACCTTGGGCGTGGGGGGTGTCCCCTCCACCCTTGCCAAGCAGAGCCACGGGCTGGAGTGTTGCTAAAGGCACTGGGACTGGAGTCTCGGGTCTGTCCGATCCCAAAGCCCATGCACATGTCCGTGCTGGACGCCTGCCGTTTGGCCCCGACAGTGGGGTCTCTCCACACACATTCTTGCCAAAAAATCACCTCTCTAGATTTCAGGGAGGGTTCCAGACTCGACCACTTGCAGTTTAGTGCTGCATTTAAGCTACTTGTCTGTGAAACTAAAATAGATGATAGTAAAATTTTATTTTTAACCTCTCTTGAGGAACCATTTGAGCATTTGAAACTTTTACTTTTCATTTTTACTGATCTCCCTTATTGGTGCTCAGAATAATGAGCATGACACAAACCTTTCTCCAGAAGGAAATCCTACGTTACTGCGCTGTAGGACAGAATGTTTTTTCCTAAATGCGATTACATGCATCAGACAATAAGCTAAAATATGAATTTCAGAGATCAGATACACCCCACAGATAATATGTAACAGTTCGAGCAGACACAAGTCAGGATGACACACTGGTGTAGTTTAAATGGACCACAACCTAAATAATGTTGTTGCTGACATGCTGGGCCTGTGTTTTTGCCCTGAATATATTTTCCACATTTGAATGGAATATTTATGCTCTTATGCTAAAATAAAAGAGCAAAGTCAAATAAGCTATTACATGGCCCATTAAAACTACTTTCAAGTGACTCTATAGCAGAAATTTCCACAACTTTTGCATTTGCAAAGGAACTTTTCTATTAAGCACAGACCACTGTTCTCAGAACTCAAAGGAAAGGTCAAATGCCACTTGGGTCTTTTTTGAAAATGATAATTGTGTATTTGTTATGTAGTGATGTGGAGAAGTCTCTGTAAGAGCCATCATGCACGAGCTAAGGCAAGCCAAAAAAAAAAAAAAAAAAGGCAAAATGGCAAATCTGGTTTTTAAGTTTGAGAATAAAAGTTTTAGTCTAGAACTATGCCGGGTTTCACACAGCCTGTGTGTTTCCACTGCCCATCTCTCGACCCGCTCTTGGCTGCTGGAGAGCCCGCACCTTGGAATCAAAGACACTCCTGAGAGTCGAGAGTCGAGAGGGCACGAGGCATCATCGTCTCTTTCTTCTTCACAATCTTAAGGAAAATACGGAAAATGTATGAGCATAATAATATTCTTATTTCTATGTGAAATCCAGGCGCTTTTCCCAAGCAGGAAAGATAACAGAATTAAATTGTATTCATGCCATTTATGAAAGAAATTGTTCCTGCTTTCATCCAAATGACGCAGATGACTCATCTTCCCTTAAGTGGTTCAACTGACAATCAAGCTTCCCAGACAGATGCAATGAAAAGAAAAAGCGTCTCATTTGGTTGATCATCCACTGGATTACGACATCTTTGTCCAACTGTCTTTGGATATCCCCTCACGGGGTGAACTGCCGACCAGGGCACCGTTCCCCCGTGCACCCATTTTTGCTTTGTGACATTGTGTCTACCTAAGCATGATGGCTAACAAAGGTTTACTCGTCTGATCCAAGATAAAAGATAAGTATGCACCATGTGTTCTTTGTGCATTGTTTTGGTATTCTTTAAATTTATCCGCGTGTGCCTCTGCAAATAATCTCTCAGTTTCCTGGATTCGGTGTATAAAAGAGAAGCTTTCCAAGGCCCACATTTAATAATCAGTGGAGATTTATCTGTGGATTCTTTGTAGTTTTGTTTGTTTTGAAAGACTGGAATTATTGTAAGATTTTTTTTTTTTTTTGTTCTATT
This sequence comes from Avahi laniger, assembly GCA_963575035.1. Taxonomy (NCBI): domain Eukaryota; kingdom Metazoa; phylum Chordata; class Mammalia; order Primates; family Indriidae; genus Avahi; species Avahi laniger. The sequence continues at coordinate 29,310 of CAUYSK010060565.1, forward strand.
TTTTAAAGAAAGTACGTAGAGCTCGCCAATTAGAATCTGTTAAAATTGCAGTGCGTTAATTCATCTCCTAAGAACTATGAGGGTCAGAGGTGCTGCCTTGCCTTGGGCCTGGCTCACTGATCAGGACCTGGCGAGAGGGGAGAGGCCTGCGTCTGGTACTGTTGCGTCCCTCGACGTGGCAGAGTCTGCGACCCGCATCCTCGCTGCACCGGGGCTCCGCGGGCTCGGCTGAAACTGGAGCGTTTCTTCAGGGGTAGCTGAGCAGACTGCCAGGACCGAAGCGTGAGGGATGCTAAGGTTCAAAGCTACGAGAGTCTAGAGCATGACAGAGCAGAGAATCCCGAATCAGGTCTCCACCGAGGAATCGAGAAAGTGAGGGTAGGTGAGAAGGAGATGAGGAAGAATCCAGAAAACCAGCCTCACTTTGCTCTTTTGTCATAGGGAGGTTTGCGTGTGATTTGGCCAAGTTCAAGGACTGCTGGCGGGTCAGCCTGGCCGGTATTCAGGGCTAACTGTGGGACTGAGGAGTAAATTCTTGCTGAAAGCAGAACACAGTGGGCAGATCCCGGCAGTGCGCCCACGGTGCGACCGAGGGCAGGTGACCTGGCTGGAGACCTCGGGCAGCCACGACTCTGCGGTTAATGAG
>CAUYSK010060568.1:0-31988 GCA_963575035.1 Avahi laniger
AGACTAGAAAAGCAAGCACCCTAACTGCTTCACAATTTACAGGGTGTCTGCATTTCTTTTGTCAAAAAAAGAATGCTTTTAGTAGCAATGTCTCAGATCTTAACACTACTGTTTCACAGCAGAAACTATAAAGCTTGTAACACATATAATTATATATCATCTGTGTTGACAAAAGGAAGAACACTGATCATCCAAATGGGACAATACGAAATTACACATACAGCTTTGCAAAGTGTTTTTGTCGGGTCTTTTTAAAGTCTCTCTGATTCAATGAAGACATACCCTATTCCCAACATGCATACTAAACTCAACACATAAAAAACTACCAGGCTTCCCCGTCATAGGACTCTGCTCAGTATTCGAATTCCAATCCATACTAAAAACAGACCTATACTGAGACTACTATAAGCTGCCCACAGCAGAGATGGGTTTTCTTCTAATGTTGGATCCATCTTTCCCTAAGACAGAGAAGATAATCATTTTGTTTTAAAAGATCTGCTCTTATAGTATTTCTTGAGTTAAAGACCTAGTGCAGGTTGGTCTGAGCCCAGTGGTGTTTACAACTAATTGATCACAACCAGTTACAGATTCCTTTGTTCCTTCTCCACTCCCACTGCTTCACTTGGCCAGCCCTTAAAAAAAAAGAAAAAAGAAAAAAAAAGATCCAGTTCATAACAATAAGCCTTCGGTTAAACAAAATAAGTGACAACCCTGAAAGAACTTGACAACAAAGAGTTGTTAAAGTCACTCTCTGGCTGACTTTGTATTTTTTTAAATGCACCATTGAACAGGTACCTAAGCCATCTAGCATGCACTCTTACCCCAAGCTGTAACTGACAATGTGCCAGCAATCCTATCCAGGGGAAGGGATACAAGAGGAAGTACAAATGCGAACAGCAAAGGGACAACCATCCACATATCTCCCAGCAACAGGTTTCAATGCTGAAAACTAATATTAGAAGAGGTAACTGAGCAAAGCAGTAATGCATTCATTCAATAGATATCTCAGTGTCTATGGTGTACAATATTAAATAGGGTAGTCACAAGAAGACACATGAGCAAACACCTGAAGGAGGCAAAAGGGTTGACCACACTGATATCCAAGGGAAGAGATGTCCTGGCAGACTGGAGCACCAATGCAAAGGACCCATTTGCAGGGGCCTGTTGACCTTTTTAAGGATTTTGGGAGTAAAATGGGAAGCCACTGCAGGGTTTTATGCAGAGCAGGGAATTATCCGACTTCAATGAGGTCCCTCTGGCTGCTATGAAGAGAAGAGAGCGTATAGAGACAACAGCAGGAGAGGGAGATGAGTCAGGAGACTACTGCAACGGTGCAACCAGGAGATGAGGGCGGTCAGGCTGTGGGTATGCTGCGAAGGCAGGTCAACGAGGTCTCGGCGGACCCAGCCATCCCGAATGCAAACAAGTTTGAAGACCATCGTCCAAAAGCAGCGCTCCCACCAGCCCATCCTACCACAAGCTCTCTCTGGACAGCCTGAGAGACTACAAGCCTGCAAAGGGCAAAGACAGGGCTCATCTTCACTCTTGAGGAGGAAATCGCAGACACATCAGCAGAACTTTGGACTTGCAGGGGACAGGACGCAAGGGAAAACAGAGCGTGCTTGCTGACTTTACAGAATGGCCCCAGCCCCTGCTAGTCAACCACGGGGGAAAAAAAGGGCCAAAATGTTAGACCAGAAAGCACACTCACGGACTGATTAAAGCAATAAAGAAACGCAATTCTACAACACCACACACAAAATTCCATTGCTGCTGCCTTGCATGTACCCGGCAAAATTCGTACCACAGACCACATGCGACTGGAACAAAAGGTGTCTGCCTAGTAGGGTCCTGAGGTTAAGTGTGGGGGTTCTGAGAAATACTCAGACGCTTTTCCTATAGTTTCACAGGGTATCACCAAGTGAAAAGTACTGTTTAAAAACAACAACAACGAAAAAAAACGAATGCTATGAAAAGAGCATCTTTAATAGCCAGTTGGCAAAGCAAACTGATTTTTTTCAGAATTATCACTTTTTTCCATTGTTCAAAATCCTCAAAGCATACATTTAGAACCACTGCCCCCACATCTAATCAAATTACTGATTTTGAGCGGCCTGAAAACCCAATGCTGGATGTTTATATAGCTCTTCATATTTTTCAGGTCATCACATTAAGTTTGGATTTGAAATAAGATTATATTCCAAAAATTAATATAATCAAAACATGACTATAATTCAAAACTAATTTGGATTATATTAAATGACAGTACTTTTATGATTGCAAATACTTCGGGGCTTTCTCTATAATTTTCAGACTTTTACTCTTACATGCATGTGAACTGAATGCTGATTAGTATTTTTTGTCAACCTCTGACAACGATTACACCTTTCATTTTGTCTTTTAGGAAATCCAGTCTTTTCCTTTTTATTTTCACGTAAATTTTGCAGTTACTTGTTCATAATATTTCACTTTTAAAAAGTTTGCCTTGCTATTTTATATAGGATTAAAGTTTTATGTAGGATTGAAAGAAAACTAAAACATTAAAAATTACGTTAAAAAATACCTGAAAATGTTTCAATCGTTAAGCAATTTTGTGGCCAAAAACTGGGTGTACCTATAAAACTCATAAATACAAACTTGTAAAAACTTAGAAATTTTTAAACTATTTTAAAATACTCCAAATGAGGCTTTTCAATGAGTTTTTAATCTACTAGTTAAACTTTCAGTGTAGCACCCTGGTTTGCAAAAACACCCGATAGACAACAGGAAATAAAAATTTCCCAGCTGGTTTTTAAGCCACTGCATAATTGGGGGATGGGAATATTATGATTTATTAAGTCCTGCAAATGATGATTTTCTTCTACTTGGATCTTTTTATCGGGTAACTTTTTCCAATGTGACAGTCATCAAATCAAAATTCAGAAGACCAAACTTAGAATAAAACCTTTGGCCTTGTATTATCACCAAAACTAATACTACCCAAGGTCATCCAAGATTCATCAAATATTACACAAGACTTTTAAAAACAAAACATTCTTTCATCACAAATAAATATTTTAGTTAAGAATCAAAAAAGAGTTTATTCCATTAAAGAAATCATGTGTTCCAGATGTTTCATTTTTCTCATTCTTTTATAATTCCTATTTTTATAGGAATTTCCTAATTTCATAATTACAAATATAGGGTTATATGTATATTTTTATATATATATGATACATATATGAAAAGACAATCAAATGCTTTAATGATAAATCAGCTTAATGACAAAATGGTATAATGGACAAGAAAGCATATATACATACATACACATACATATATAGGGAGTACACTCTCAAACCTTTTCTATTGACTTGAAAAATTAAGACATCACATTTAAAAGATTTACAGACCTTGAGCAGTTCCAACAGTACCATCACAGAGCCCACAAGCAAAAAAGGTCAGGTCTTCAGCAGTGAATTTCCCAACTACAATCTGTCCCCATCACAGAACCTCATAAAGAGCAAAGACAAAGAAATGACATCAAAGCAAATGCTATGCAGTGAGCTGGAATTAGGTGACCACAGACAGAGAGAGCAACAGAAACCACACTTCAAAGACACCCAAGGAATAAAGAAGGAACACAGGCTGGGGAAAGGAATATGGCAGCAGGAGAGAATAGCTACAGGCCACAGGGCCTGCTGTTTCTTCTTCCTTCTCCCAGGCACTGTGCTAGGCACCGCACAATGAACAAGACAGGAGAATTTTAGGTGGAGCAAACTCCAAATGCGTACATCCTTGGATGGAGGATAGCATGGCCTGCCAAGCAGCGGGTGTGGCAGGCCTGGCCAGAGCGAGGAGGAGAAGACAGGACATCAGAAGGGCCAGATCACGCCAGGCCTTCCCAGCCACAGCAACAGTTTAGGGTGACAGAAAACACACAAGCCAGCTCTGAGAAAAACAGGGCAGAAGGACCAAACCAGTCCCACGGTTCTGGAAACACCTAATAAAAGGACGGTGTGGAGTAAGTGATCTAGCCGGATGGCAGTAGCTGCTGAGGTTCCAGGAACAGGGCAGTGGGAGCCAGGGTGACACAGGTCCAAGCACAGGCTGAAGCTCTCCAAAAGCAGATGCTGACTCATGGTCAAGCTGCACTGAGGTGACAGTCCACACCTCTGAGGGGACTGCAATTTCCTCTGTTGTCCTGCATTACTCACACACAGACCCACCTCCCTAAAAATACTTACAAGGAGTGGTCGCTGCTTGTGGACAATGTTCAATACACCAATAGATTTAGAAAAGGAAAAATCTGGATCCCAACTCCAGTTCTATTACTAAGTCAAAAGTTCTCCTAACCTCATCTTCCATGGTCATCTACCAGTGGGGAAGACACGTGCCTGACTTCGAAGGGAAGAAATAATCAAATGCTTTAATGATAAATTGGCTTGAGTGTAAGCAGCTTATAAACAAAACAGTAAAACACTAAGGACAGAGAACTTCTCTCGTATTTCCCTAAATTCTGATTTCCCCCTATTCCCAAGCACTCAATACAGTAGTCTCTTATACTCTGGTGGGAGAAGCAGTCAACAAATAAGCACAGAATAAGGCAAAATGTGGTAAGTCTATGGAAGCAGAAGAGGAAAAAAAAATTCTTAAGGAAATGGATAACAAAGCTTCCTGGAGGATCTATCAACAGAGCTGAGGCTTAAAAGGACTAAAGGTCATTCCAAAGAGAAGACCACAAGCAAAAGCCTAAGTGAAGACAGTTCAGTAAGATATATGTCTCTGTGCATTTGGCATTGGGACCACATTTGGGGGCTGAGGGGATTTGTACTGTGCTGAAGTATTTGACCTGCACTCTGAGCAATCAGGAGTCATTCACGGTTTCCAAAAAGAAGAATGGCACAACCAGAGCTAAGGCAGACCACTCTGATGGCAGAGTAAAGGAGATTTAGAAGCTGTTTTCATTGGCCGAGGAGGCAGTCACAAGAGCAGCAAAAATGAAAAAGAAATGGCCCATAAAAGTCAGGGGTTTTTTGCAGGCAAAAAAGTTTAGACCTTTTTTTTTTCCTTCCAGTGTTACTTCTTGCTCTCTCTGGGCTCACCCTTTAGGAGGAAATATGAGAATCTGGTTTTTAACATAGGTCAGAGGAATCTTCTCAACCCACCACAATTTTAAGATGACCTTTAAACAATAATTTGCCATGTCAGCCTAGCAAAGTTCAAAGTTCTATCTAATTCGTCTTCATTTATGAAACAAACTAAAAAATGTGATATATGGAGCTGCAATCACTAGTCTTGCCTTTTACGACCAAAATAATTTAGTCTAAGATAAAATACTTGTACTCTGGGCAGCCACAACATTGAGACAAATTAGAGCCCACACAGGAAAATGCCTCCTATCCCTCAAGAAAATCCGTTTTTATAAAGAAGGGATGGGGGAAGGGAGAAAACAATCAAGACCTACACAGACTGCTGGGCTATAGGATACCACGAAGTCTGCATTTCCATTTCCTTTGGGGTAAGTGCCTCTGAAAACCAACACTCATTTCTAGCCATTTCCAGGTAGCCCCTTTGCAAGGTGACAGCATAAACATGTGCTATCTCCTTTCTGCATGCCTTCCTCAGTTCTTACACAAGCCAACGGCAGGGACAGAGCTGCACTGGTCTAGTCCTAGCTCTGCCACTAAATACACAATATGAATCTATATTAACTCAGGCCTCATTTTCCTCATCTGTAAGTGATGAAATTAACTATTGAGACTCCAGAGCCTCCGCGGTTCCCTTCTAGGCTCTGAAACTGTTCTTTCTGATGATGCTCTAAAGCCCTTTGCCTTCTCCAAATCCCTTTAACCAGCACCAAGTATCAACCTGCCTCGCTTCCAAAACCTATGGCACCACAGTGCTCAGGTCTGAGATTTCCAAAGAGTCGGGTTGGTTGATGCTGACTAGCCTCCCCCTCCCAATGAGAAAAAGAAAAAACTTTGAAGTTCTTAGAAAGGCACTAAGGACAGTAACAATATGAAATGTTACAAATCCAAGGCTCCTCTGAACTTTTTTTATAACAAAAATTATAAAAATAATCCTAAATGATGACAAACTATCACATGTCAAAAACCTACAACAAGGCTGGGCGCGGTGGCTCACGTCTGTAATCCTAGCTCTCTGGGAGGCCGAGGTGGGTGGATTGTTTGAGCTCAGGAGTTAGAAACCAGCCTGAGCAAGAGCGAGACCCCGTCTCTACTAAAAATTATAAAGAAATTAATTGGACAACTAAAAATATATAGAAAAAAATCAGCCGGGCATGGTGGCACATGTCTGTAGTCCCAGCTACTAGGGAGGCTGAGGCAGGAGGATCGCTTGAGCCCAGGAGTTTGAGGTTGCTGTGAGCTAGGCTAACGCCACAGCATTCTAGCCCGGGCAACAGAGTGAGACTCTGTCTCAAAAAAAAAAAAAAAAAAAACGTACAACAAGCTTTGGAAAGTGAATGAAAACAGACCTTTCCTTTCCTGGGAATTTCTACACTCCTCCTCCTGGATGAAAAACAGGGACAGCAGACAATTGGTGACTCTCATATTGTCTCACTACTATCTCCCATTCCACACATTAGCTAAGCAACACGTAACAGCTTACACTGATTATCATCTGCAAACAGGTGATCATTGAGAAACACAGTAATGAGAACGAACTTATTTCACCTTTCACGTCTCAGTGTTCACCTCTGTGGTGATTAAATTATTTAGATGATAGCCAAGGTCATTTTGTTTCTAAATATCCGTCCCCCGTCCCCAGGAAGACTGGACTTCCGGTTAAAATTTGGACCCGCTATATGCCAGGCACTGCTCTAGGCGCGCTGGAAATACTGCCATGAGCAAAAAAAGGTCCCAGTGCAACGGGAATATGCTACGCAAACGAGAGCAAGAATAATTCTAAAAGAACAGGCAATGGATCCTGAAAGGGCTGGCATCCTGGTTTTGCTTTGAATTACTACTAGTAAAGGACACATTTAAAAAATGACAAATTTTAAAAAAGCGTTCAACCAGGGAGCACACAGAATACAAACTTAAGGGACCTACGCAAGCAGGCAGATACTCAGCCCCAGGAGCTAGGGACGAAATCAACTTAATAAACAAGGACCCTTAATTCCACAGGACCCGCCGCCGCACCCGGGTCCCTGGCGCCCAAGTAGTCCAGACCTGGAGAGACAAACGTAAAACCACAGCGGAGGAGGGGCTACGGGGCAGGCGGCCCGGGAGCGACAACCTCGTGGCGCCAACCAGCCTTCCTGCTCTGCCCTCCCAGCCCTGGCAGGCAGCACCCGGCTCTCGCAGGCTCCCCTTGCGGAGCCCGTGCTGCACGTGAAGTTGGAAGCCGTTTGTTAAACGGTGGGGGAAACAAGTAGCCACGTCTTAAAAGCAGTTAGGGGAGCAAAGAAAGAACCATCTGGGAGGACTCCACCCTTCTCCACCTGCAGAAAACGCCCCGGTAAAGCTAGGAAGTCATTTCCCTTGAGTCTTCTTGCCTTGCAGATAAAACAAAGGAAACAGGCTCCTAGGAGAGTCAGAAACCCATAGGACGACCCCTTTCCGTGGATGCAAGACGCGTGCGCCCCGGGCACCGAAGAGCACGAAGCCAGCACAACTTTCTCATTGAAGCCGACCACGTTTCCTCTTAAAACCAGGAAAAACGGAAGCCCCTACTATTATCGTTTCATTGATGCGCCGCACCTATTGGGCTCTCGGGCTTTTGCCCGAAAACCCCTATAATCCCCAGCCCTTGCGCCCAGCCCCATATGGTGCTCCCCTTCCCCGGGACGCCGCCTCGCGCGCTCCCGCCACCCTCGCAACCCTCCCAGTCGGGCTTCCCGGCTCGCTCCGCCCTTGGCACCCAGGCTGCGCCGCAGGACGAGCACGTCAGTGCAAGGCCGGGGGGAAGGGGTGCATCAGTGGCTCGTGGGGGTCCTGCTTAAAGCCCCTGCCCCTAACACTGGACTTGCAAAACAATAAGCATCCGCTTTCCTTGCCCCTCCCCCATAGGACCCCGGCCACGAGTTACCGCCGCACAGGGGTGAAAAAGCGACCGAGAGCGCGCCAGCCTTGTGACCGCGGCCGGGTGCCCCTGGAACCTCGATGGCCCGACTCTCCGCCCGCCCCTCACGCGGAGCCCTGAGCCCGCGCGGGGAACTCTCGGCGCCGGAGCGCGGCCGGGAGCGGAGGCGCGCGGGCCACGCGGCGGCTGCAGCAACTGGCACGGCCCGCAGCCGCCAGCCACATGCGCCGCCCGCGGGCCCGGGCCGGCCGGGAGCGCAGCCACGGGGCCCCGCCGTACCTTTCCGCTGGCCGTGCCCCCGCTGACGCCGATCAGGAAGGGCTCGCCGCTGTCGGGCTGCTGGTGGTCCTGCAGGGTCTGCTCGCTGTCCCCGGCCATGGCTCGCGCCGCCCCTCCTCCCGCTGCCTGTGCGCACGGGCGCACGCTTCCCGCCCGCGCCCGCGCCCGCGTCCGACCCCCTGCGCTTCCCGCAGCCGCGGCCGGGCGCTGCCGGGGCCGAGGTCGCCGCTGCTCGCCTGAGAGCCGCTGGGAGCCCGGTGGCGGGGCTGGGTTTCCCCGAGGAGCCGACGCCGTCCTGTGCCCGCAGCGGCCGGGCCGGTTTACATCCCAGGCAGAGGTCAGCGTGATGCTGCTGCTCCAATCCGGGCGGGCAGCGCGCTGCTATTCGCCGAGGCGGAGGCGGCTGGCGTCTCGCCCCAGCCTCCGCCCCTCCCGGCCCCGCCGCCGCCCGAGGTCCGGGGAAAGGTGTGAGCCCGACCCGCCCTCCCACCCGCCCGATTAACCCTTTCCCGACGCTCCCTGGCGGACCCGAGAAAAGAAACAGGCTTTTCTGTGTCGTACTTTGCTATGCTACCACTTATGTCAAAAGAAATAAAAAGCTTGAAGGGATTAGTAGGCGGACTAAATGATGGATGGAATGACCCAGGTTTGAGAAGCAAAATTTGAGCACACTTAGAAGATTAAGATGGAACAAAGAGTTAATGTCATTTACCCATTATCCAGAGTAAAAACTTGTGTTTCCAGAAAATAAGATTTTTTTTCCCCCTCCCGTTTGCCAAAATAATATGTCAGCCGCTGGCTTTAGATATTTCCTGTCATGGAAATCCCCAAGCACCGTCCTCTTTAGCAGGCCTGTCCTCAGGCAACTCCCCAAAGGATCATTTGAGGGGTTTATGTGAAGGGTGCCCTGCCTAGAAAAATCAATGCCCTTCCAAACCACAGTATCTCAAATCCCGGACATTGAGGTTCCTGTAGAGTTAGGGTTTGGGGAAACATTGAAATAACACTTAACTCCATTTTGATCTATTAATACCTTTAATTGAACTGGTTTTTCAGAGATTGGCAGTTAGTCACTTGGTCGGAAAGGCAGTACCAGATGGTGACTAAGAACAGCCTCCACCTCTGAAGCCAGAGTTCTGCATTCACATCCAGGTCCCTGAGCAAGTTACTTATTCTCCCTGTGTCTCAGTGTTCTCATCTGTTAAATGGGAATAATAATGGCAATTACATCCCAGGATTTTTGAGCGGATTAAATGAATTATTATGTGTAAAGTTCTTAGAACAGGGTCTAGCATAGTCTATGCCCTATATTAATGTTTGAAGAGAAAAGGCCTCTAAAGGGCTGAAACTGGAGAGGGAAGTTTTGCTGGGGCACAGGGATAGGAGTAGTCTAGTAACTTCCAGTCTCTGCTGCCGTGAACTTGGGGCTGGTATCAACCAGCTAATGGAGGCTACAGTCTAAAACAAAACTTAAGTCAATAGCATTCTCTTTTAAAACTTACTAAATGACCTTAAGTTGAAAATTATTTTGAAAAAAATTACTAAAGAAAATTAAGAGTATCAGAAAACACAAACATTTTTTTCACTATTGAAATTCAACAGTTGAGGCCAGGGGCTCACACCTGTAATCCTAGCACTCTGGGAGGATGAGGCGGGAAGATTGCTTGAACTCAGGAGTTCTAGACCAGCCTGAGCAAGAGCCAGACCCTGTCTTTACTAAAAATAGAAAGAAATTATCTGGACAATTAAAAACATATAGAAAAAAAATTAACTGGCATGGCGGCGTGTGCCTGCAGTCCCAGCTACTTGGGAGGCTGATGCAGGAGGATCGCTCGAGCCCAGGAGTTTGAGGTTGCTTTGAGCTAAGCTGACGCCATGGCACTCTAGCCGGGGCGACAGAGTGAGATTCTGTCTCAAAAAAAAAAAAGGAATTCAACAGTTGACCCTTGAATAACACAGGTTTGAATTCCACAGGTCCACTTATACATGGCTTTGTTTTTTCAACCAAAGGCAAATGGAAAGTACAGTATTTGCGGGTGTAGCCCACTGATACTGCAGGTGTAGCCCATTGATACCGAGGGCTGACTTTTCGTATTTGAGGGTTCCAAGGGGTCTAATGAGGGTCTTGGGTATGCCCAGATTTGGTTATATGCAATCCATCCTGAAACTAATCCCCTGAAGATACCAAGGGATGACTATTTTATGTCACCTTCCAACACCAGACTCCACAGGAGCTCAGACAGGAACCTCTAATCCTACACTTTGGGAGGTGGAGGCAGGAAGATTGCTTGAGGCCAGGAGTTGAGGATTAGCCTGGGGATATTAAGTAGCTGAGGGGAAGAGGAGGATAAAAAGAAATGCCACGACCTTCATGAACTTTTCCCAAATCCCCACCTTCCTCATCATTCCTATAGCTTTGTTTCCATAATATTTTATCATAAAAAATTTTAAACATTGTTGAAGGATTTTATAGTAAATACCAATATACCCACCACCTTCACTCTACCATTAACATTGTACTGGCCTGGGGGGTGGCTCACACCTGTAATCCTAGCATTTTGGGAGGCCAAGACAGGAGGATCACTTGAGGCCGAGAATTCAAGACCAGCCTGAGAACATAGGGAGACCCTGTCTCTACAAAAAGATAGAAAAATTAGCCAGATGTGGTAGTGCGTGGCTGTGGTCCCAGCTACTCAGGAGGCTGAGGCAGGAGGATCACTTGAGCCCAGGAGTTTGAGGTTGCAGTGAGCTATGATGATGCCGCTGAACTCTATCTAGGCTGAGCAACAAAGTGAGTATTTGTCTCAAAAACAACCAACCAACCAAAAAACAAAAAAACAAACCACATTGTACTATACTCACTTTTTTTAACTGGTCATCTACCCATCCCTCTATCCATTGAGATATTCTTATCATAGTACTTATTTCCCTTTGATTTGTTAGTTTTAATTGGCTTACTCTAAACTAGTTTATATATTTCTTGCTTTTTTTTTTTTAATTACTATACCCTCAACACCTAGAACAATTTCTGGCACATAGTAGGACCTCAATAAATTAAGAGACAGTGTCTCACTTCTACATTCCCCAGACCCACTGAGCAGAATGACAGGCAAGTAGGAGGCATTCGATAAATGATCATTGAATGAATGAATGAATATGGAAAAGGTAAGAAGGTATCAACAAGCAAACTTCATTTCCAACACTTTGGAGGGAAAGGCAGCATTCCTTTGATAGTATTTATGTAATTACTGCTCTTATTTCTAAATGTTTTGTTTTCCTGGCATTACAGAGTAACTGCCTATATCTAGTCCTAATTCGTCTGTTGCCTAGTTGAGCTAACTCATTAACTGAACTATTCACTCCGCTTCTCTGCACCTTGTTTAATAATAATAATATTTGACCTCTGTGCATGAGTTATTATAATACACATGAAAATGCTCTGAAAAAAATCAAAAGCATTCTATATAAAGGTAAGGCCTAATTAGCACTCTGCATGCCCTGTCTTCCTTTCTCTCTCCTATCCCTAGGGCTGGCCCGCCTACATGTAAGGAAGTTATCCGTGTCCATTTAAATTATGAAGAGTACTCTCAGCACCAGTGCCCTCAGCAAGGGCTTTCGCATCTCTGCTCCCTACAAAGCAAGGCAAGCTGCCCGTGCTATTCCCTGTGCTGTGTCATCCTCTCCTGGGAGCCTGATCCTCAAATCCCGCAGCTAGGGATGTTCAAATCACTTTTGAGCCTACCATAGCAATTACACTGCAGATTCTGAATTAAGTGATTTCAAGCTGTCCTCCTTCCCCTCCCATTAAGGAAAAATCAAATGATTTTTAATAAAATTCAGAGTTAGGAGAGATTTAAGGAAGTACATTTTCTTGGTATCTATGATTTATTTTTTTTCTTTACACAGATTTTAGTCTGACCAAGTTCTGGCCTAGTTAACATTTGGAGATGAAGTCAGCATGCGTATGCAACTGCCGCTGTAGCCAAAGAACAGTAAGAGACATTGCTGTTGACAGCCCTTTGTCTGCCTGCCTTTTCTCCTTAAGTAGCCGTAATTCTGAACCAGACAAGGAACATTACATTTTGCATCCAATTGAAATGTTCTACCTCTAGGTGCTTCATGCACCATGATCAACTCTCTATTTGCTTATCTCATTCCCCAACCAGAAAAATAGATGTTATCACACTTCAGCATCCATGCTGTTCTGAAAGATGACTGATGATATTAAAGCTGCTTCAGCATCTAGCTCTGTGACCTTAATCAATCACTATCTCAGACAGTGTTAGGCAGCACCGTGCAGTCTCAGACCAGCAGCAGCAGCAACAGCAGCATCTGGGAATGCAAATACTTGGGTTCCGCCCTAGAACTAGCGAATCAGAACTCTGTGGGTGGAGCTCAGCAATCTGTGTTTTATAAGCCTTCTAGGTGATTGTCATGTCCACCAAAGTTTGGGAACCACTGATCTGGTGCAAAGATGAGTAAGCTCCAGTTAGAAAACCAACGTTTACAAACTCACTTTGTTACTTTGTAACCTTTGACAAGTTACTTAATTTCTTTAAACCTGAGCTTCTTAAACTGTTAAAGGATCTATGACTCTTAGGATAGCTGTGAAAATAATGATATACATTAGTACATGGTAGTTATTAAATATCATTTCCCTTCCCCTCCTATTTCTGTCTCAGCTCTCTGATTTATCACAGAAGTCTACCATTTCGGGATCAGGAGTTCCAAAGTAAGAATTTCTAATACCCAAGGCACTTTCAAAAGAAAATTAAAAGGTAATATACAGAATGGGCAAATCTATAGGGTCAGAAGTAGATAGTGGTTGCTTACGCTGGAGAGGTTATCAGGAGGAAATGGGAAGTGACTGCTAAAGGGTCCAGGATTTCTCTTGGGGTGAAGGAAATGTCCTGAAATAGATTTTTGTGATGATTGCACAACTTTGAATAGAGTAAAAACCATTGAATTGTACAATTTAAATTGGCAAATTGTATGATATGTGCATTATATCTCAATAAAGCTATTTTAAAAATAGGTATCAACCAGGAGACTAGGAGAAGAAAGAAATTTTTAGGAATTGGGAACAGAAATGGACAAAAGCACAGAGAAAAGACTGAGAATTACGAAGACTGTCAGAACTTTGTAAACTATAAAACATTATGCAAATGTAAGTTATTGATTTTGTTGAGTTCAACATACACCCTCCCTCAAAAAACATAATTGTCATTCAAGGGCCCCTAAATTTTAGTTGACCCAACTTCAGAAATCCCATATGCTCCAAGAACCCTTCCCAGACATTGAAAAGTTAACATACAGGTTTTTAATTCTGTAGAGGTTTTCTGATTTTCTCTCCTCTCCCCATACCAGGATATACTTTCTAATGCAAGTCTATGAAAATAGGCTAAGATAAAGTCAAGAGTTCAGTTGTCTTGCCCAGCCAGCTACCAGCACCCAATAAGCGCAGGCCCCAGAATCCATGTTTTGGTCACTATGTTCTAAGCTGTTTAACTTTGTCCTATTCCCAAGTCTTAGCCTAGACCCATATCTGTCCCTGTGCTTCTTTTCCTATGCCCAGACTATCGCTCTTTTCTGCAATGACTTCCTTCACCTTCCCCAATTAGCTCCTAGGGTTACCTTCTCAGCAAACAATCTACGTCTACCTCTTCCCTTCTCCTGGGGCTCATGCTCTTTCCATCACACCATAGTGGATGCATCATAGTTGACGATGGAGGGCTGGGATTAGGGCGAGGCAAGGGAGATGCCTGGGGTGCAAAAAGTGAGGACGCACTAACTCTCAGGTTGAGCAAGAGCAAGTGCAGGGTGGGCCATAAGAAGGAAAGTCTCCTTCAGTGTGATACCCTAGGCGCCTCCCTTGCCTCACCCCAGTCCCAGCTCTGGTGATTGTTTGTCAACAAGAGGAGAAGCAGAGGATGGTACCACTGATGGCATCAACCTCAGAGGAGTAGTTACATTTAGTCTGGTGGCTTGTATGTGGACTGGTGACCAAGGATGGCAGGCCTGACTGTCCTTGAGATGATGGGCTGAGGTGCCAATTGGTGTTGGAGGCCAAATGAGATTAGCAGAAGTTGCAGATTAGGTTTTGCTGAGTGTTCATGATATGTTGCTAAACAGTTATTTTGATGTCTTAAAGCAAAATCTACCCAGATCATTAGGAGAGAAAATTAGTTCAGTTCTGCTTCGTAATAAAATTAAAGCTGTTCCTGGTGGCAAGGAGGCCTCAGGCTTCAAGTGATGGAACCTAGTGTTTCAGAAATATTTTTAGTCTCGGACACTTTGAAAAACCAACAAAAGCAACAGACTCCTCAGGAAAACACGTTCACATGCACACACAAGTAGAATTTTGAGTATAATTTAAAAGGATCTAGAGGCCTCAAGAAGCCTATTCATGCAGAGCTCTAGAAATCCTTGATTAAAAACCCTCATGTACCTGGAAAGGCCTAGAACTGCAGGGAGAGGGCACAGTTAAGCGAGTTCTCCTTTCAGGGTGGTGGGGAAGATTGGTTTGACCCCTGGATGCCTCTCCTGAGAGAGTTTGCAAGATCTTCAGTTGGTTAGGTCATCAGAGCTGGAGAAACAAGAAGAGAGCTGTGGATGTAACTAATTTAAAATTTCTGAGTTTCAAATAAGGATGTTTTAAAAGGTTATTTTTAAAAATTGAAATTGCTCTGGCACTCGGTTCGCTGTCTCTGCTATGTATTGTCTAATATTTTTCCTAGCATTACATTTTGTTGTCATCGCTGATATCAACTCCTGTCTTTCTGGATTGTAAGCTCATTAAGAGTAGGGATGATATTTGTCTCACTGGCACATAATGGGAACTTAACATTTAATGTAAGAATGTACAAACAGAGATCTCATTAAAGATAGCAAATAAAGGATAAGGGATAAGAGGTTTTTGGTTTTTTTTTTTAGATAGGGTTTTTTCTTTAGATAGGGTCTTTCTCTGTCACACGGACAAGAGTGCAGTGGCATGATCATAGTTCACTGTAACCTCAAACTCCTGGGCTCAAGCGATCCTCCTGCCTCAGCCTCCCAAGTAGCTGAGACTATAGGCCTGCATCACCACGCCCAGATTTTTCTATTTTTAATAGAGATGGAGTCTCAAACTCCTGGCCTCAAGCAATCATCCTGCCTCCACTTCCCAAAGTGCTAGGATTACAGGTGTGAGCCAATGCCCGGCGGCCTCTAGGGTAAGGGTTTTAAAAAGCACAATAGAGATGTGCACATCACACAGTCATGGAGAAGTGTAGACTACATTTAAGACTGGAGATTTTAAGGTATAATATTTAAATTTGTAGTCGACACTAATCAGTTCCCAAAAATGAAATGCCAAACTGAGGATATACTACTAAAAGTTCCTATCAGGTGTAAGAATGCAGAGGAAAGTGGCAGAGAAGCTACAATGTCATAATCATAAAAATTCAGAGCTAGAAGGGATCTTAGAACATCTCAAAGTCAACCCCTTACTAACACATCTTTTAAGTAAGAAAAAAAAATTAGAGTCAACCCCTTCATTTTATAGATGAATACATTGAAGGCAATCTGATTTAAATAACTTGCACGGTCACACAGCTAGTTATTGCAGAATTAGACCTCGAACCAGATCTCCTGCCTCCAGATCTAATTCTCTTTCTGCTCAACTTAGGCTATTACCTAAATCCAGGAAAGAAGCAATTTGATTGAGATTGTTTCTTCAGCCACAAAGACCCACAAAAATTTGGGATCATTAGAAGTGGTATTGTAATGGAAACCGAAAATAGTCACATGTGAACACTGTGTGTAGTTCTGTGTCCTTACCTGAGAAAACATACACTAAAACCAGAGAAGGGCCGCAGGGGAAGTGAAACTGATCTGAGAATTGGAAGAACTGAAAATAGAATAAAAACATTATATGTTTTAGCTAGAGATATTAAAAGAAAATCCAGTTGTTGGGTCTGCATTTCTACCTTTTGAAGTCGTCACCTAGATAAATTCGGATCATTCCACAAAGTAGTCCTGGAAACGTTGTCAGATGTTCTATCACGAATTAAATGACCTGTAAGACTGATCCGGTATCCTAATTCATGTGGCCTTATCTGCAAAACTCTTTGTCTTGTAATTTCAAACTCTACTTTGTCCCCAGAAATACCACTAAAAGAAAGGAAATTGATGCTTAGTTGTTTTCTCAGGTGACCATTCGTGGTGCTGCAGGTGTCAACAGGGTGACAATTATCTAGAGCCCTTCTTCTGTGTATCATTTCATTCCAAATCTTTTTATTTTTTTATTATTATTTTTATTTATTTATTTATTTGTTTGAGACAGAGTCTCACTCTGTTGCCCTGGCTAGAGTGCCGTGGCGTCAACCTAGCTCACAACAACCTCAAACTCCTGGGCTCAACGGATCCTTCTGCCTCAGCCTCCCACATGGCTTATTTTTCTGTTTTTGGTAGAGATCGGATCTTGCTTTTGTTCAGGCTGGTCTCAAACTCCTGAGCTGAAGTGATCCTCCCATCTCGGCCTCCCAGAGTGCTAGGATTATAGGTGTTAGCCACCACGCCCAGCCAAGATGTAAAATATTGATAATAAATTTCAAGTTGTCAATAGTCTATATGTTTTTCAATGTATAATGTACATAATTTTTTAAAAAGGAGTCTTTTTTTGAGAGCTGAGAAATAAACCCTCACACACATGGTCAATTGGGTTTTTTCTTTTTTATCACGGTAAAAACATTTTAGCTTTAAATTTATCAGCTTAACCATTTTTAACTGTACAGTTGAGTAATGTTAAGTATTTTCACATTGTTGCAAAACAGTTCTCCAGAACTTTTTCACCTTGCAAATGTGAAACTCTACACCCATGAAGCAAAAACTCCCCTTTTCTCCCTTCCCCCGGCACTGGGTAACCGCCATTCTATTTTTCGTTTCTATACATTTGATTATTTTAGATATATAAGTGGAATCGTACAGTATTTGTCTTTTTGTGAGTGGCTTATTTCACTTAGCATAATGTATTCCAGGTTTATCCATGTTATATAGCATGTGATAAGATTTCCCTCCTTTTTCAAGACGGATAATATTTCATTGTGTGTGTGTATGCACCACATTTTATTAATATGTGTCCACTTATCTGTCAATGGACATTTGATTTGCTTCCACCTCTTCCTATCGCGAATAGTGCTGCCATGAGCACAGCTGTGCAAATGTCTCCTTGAGACCCTTCTTTCAATCTTTTTGAATATATACCCAGAAGTGGAATTGCTGAATCATCTGGTAGTTCTATCTTAAATTTTTTGAGGAACTTCCGTACTGTTTTTCATAGCAGTTACACCATTTTATAGTCCCACTACCAGCGTATGAGGTTTCCAATTTCTCCATGTCCTCACTAACACTTATTATTTTCTGTTTTTTAATAGTAGTTATACTAATGGGTATAGGGAATATCTTGCCGTGGTGGTTTTCGTTTACATTTCTTTATTGATTAGTGATGTTGAGCATTTTTTATATGCTTATGGACCATCACTGTATATCATCTTTGGAAAAATGTCTATTCAAGTCTTTTGCCCATTTTTGGTGGGGTAATTTGATTTTTTTATTTGTTTTGTGTAATACAGGTTATGAATAATTTGATTTTCTCTTGTTGAGTTGTAGCAGTTCTTTATGTATTCTGGATATTAACTACTTACCAGGTATAAGATTTGCAAATATTTTCTCCCATTCTATAGGTTGCCTTTTCACTTTGTGTCCTTTGATACATGAAAGTTTTAAGTTTGAGGTTCCCATCTGTCTGTTTTTGCTTTTGTTGCCTGTGCTTTTGGTGTCATGTCCCAGAAGTCATTGCCAAATCCAATGTCATGAAGTTTTCCCCTACATTTTCTTCTAGAAGTTTACTAGTTTTAGGTCTTATGTTTAGGTCTTTAAACGATTTTGAGTTATTTTTGGCATATGGTATGAGATAAAGGTCCAAACTAATTCTTTTGCATGTGAATATTCAAGTTTCCCAATACCGTTTGTTGAAGGGACTTTCTTTACCCCATTGAGTGGTCTTGGCTTCCTTGTTGAATATCGTTTGATCATCTATAGGAAGCTTTATTTCTGGGTTCTCTACTTTATTCCATCGGTCTATTTGTCTGTCCTTATGCCAGCACCACACTGTTTTGATTATTGTAGCTTTGAAATATGTTTTGAAATTAGGAAGTGTGGGTGCTCTGACTTTGTTCTTTGTCAAAATTGTTTTGGCTATTCAGGATCCCTTGAGATTCCATGTGAATTTTAGGATAAATTTTCTATTTCTGCAAAAAATGTCATTGGGACTTTGATAGAGATTGCATTGAAAGTGTCGATCGGTTTGAGTTACCAGAAGTTTCTGTTGGCCAAAGTGTCATTAACTAAGTTCCCAAAATTAAGGGATTGCATTAAGAAGCAAAGGTTGTCCTAACACGTATTTACCAATGAATCAAGATTATGCAATGTATCGTGAACTTTTAATACAACCAATATACATTTATATCATTCCTAGTACTAAACAGTATCTCATTGTGTAGATTTACTACAATTTATTTGATCAATCCTTTTTTAAAACATTTAGATATTCTGCCTTTTTAAGGAGGTAAGACTGTAAAAACACTCTTAAATATGCTTCTTGGCCCATGTGTCTGATGGTTTGTTGGTTTGTTTGTTTGTTTTTGAGACAGAGTCTCACTCTGTTGCCCTGGGTAGCGTGAGTGCCGTGGCGTCAGCCTAGCTCACAGCAACCTCAAACTCCTGGGCTCAAGTGAGCCTGCTGCCTCAGCCTCCCAAGTAGCTGGGACTACAGGCATGCACCACCACGCCCGACTAATTTTTTCTATATATTTTTAGTTGTCCAGATAATTTCTTTCTATTTTTTTTTAGTAGAGACGGGGTCTCGCTCTTGCTCAGGCTGGTCTCGACCTCCTGAGCTCAAACAATCCGCCCGCCTCGGCTTCCCAGAGTGCTGGGATTACAGGCGTGAGCCACCGCGCTGGCCTCAGCCATTGTCTTAGTTCAGATTCCCAGATTCCCCGCAAACAGACCTGGAGATAAGGATTCCAGGGCAAACAGTTTATTTGGGAGGTGACTCCAGAAAATACCAGTAGGAGAGTAGGACAGTGAAAGTCACAAGTTTTGAAGCCAGTTGTCACGGTGAATAAATGAAACTGGGAGTCAGGGAAGAAATGTATTTCAGAGTTAGCCCACCCATAACAATCAAATTAAAAAACAACAACAAAAACCCAGAGGTATTCCACCCAGGATGGGAGCTGGGGTATTTCTAAGCCAACTCTGTCAGTCGTTGGTTCAGAGCCCTCCCAGGAGGCCTTAATTTTCTGCATTTCCAAATGGCCTGGCTGGAAGGGCAGAGGCTTCTGTTGCCAGAAGACCTCAGGCAGCTGGAAGTTGGTGGTGTGAATACAATAGTCGGACCCTGAAGGTGGGCAGGAAACTGACAGGGTCTACTATGCTTCAGGAAGAAATCTTAAATTATATACAGTTCTCAAAATTTGGGGATATTTCAGAATATTTTTAGGTTATATATGCAAGAGTAACAGCAAAACCCATGTTGAAATAAAAAGTCACAGAAACAAAATTTGGTATAGCCAGAGGTGCAAGATTCTAATAGAAAAACCAAACTATATGATGAAGAGTGTGGAAATCATTTAGAAAAACAATAAATGCAACTATTAAATCCAATCTAATTTTTTTTCTCTGTAACCCTTAGGTCTATTTGAAATGTGCAATATGTAAGCCTTTAAGTAGTGAAGAATAGAAAAAATATTTTAAACTCTTACATGTTCCTATATATGCATGTAACCAACCCATACCCAGGCCTCCCATTTACCGGTTATTTTTGGTTTCAAAAATGGTATAAAAAAAAAAAAAAAATTAAGTAAAATTTAAAAATACACACCTGCATAGAGAGAGAATAGGTAATATTTGCACAAGGTAAAACAAATTAAACATTGCTAAAGAGTATACAGTAAAAAAGTGGATCTTTCCCATGTGTTTCCAATATTCTGCCCCAAAGGCAGTCACTCTTACTGGTTTCTCACATGTCCTTAAGATAGTTATGCATATAACACACACACACACACACACACACAGACACACACAGTATGTGTGTTGTCCCCCTACTTTTTAAAAGAAGAGTAGCATATGCTATAGACTATTCTTTATTTTTTAAAATCGCTGTATATCGGGGGATATTCCATATCAGTACAGAGTTATTTGCCTCATTAAAAAAATAACTTTTATGGCCAGGCGCGGTGGCTCACGCCTGTAATCCTAGCACTCTGGGAGGCTGAGGTGGGAGGATCTTTTGAGCTCAGGAGTTCGACACCAGCCTGAGCAAGAGCGAGACCCCGTCTCTACTAAAAATAGAAAGACATTAGCTGGACAACTAAAAATATATAGAAAAAATTAGCCGGGCATGGTGGCGCATGCCTGTAGTCCCAGCTACTCGGGAGACTGATGCAGGAGGATTGCTTAAGCCCAGGAGTTTGAGGTTACTGTGAGCTAGGATGACACCACGGTACTCTAGCCCAGGCAACAGAGTGGGACTCTGTCTCAAAATAAATAAATAAATAAATAACTTTAAAATTAAAAGCACAAAACAACAGGGTTTCATGACCTAGCAGAAATTCCTTCTGAGGAAGGCTAGGTAGATATTCTGAGAGATATTATTGTAATAAAAAGAAGATGAGGGCAACATCTATTTATTCATTCCTTCACGTATTCATTCACATGTTTCGACTGTTTACCATGTATGAGACACTGTATAGGTATTAGGAATAACAAAGATTAATTGGAAACCATTTCTACCTTTTAGGAGTCACAGACTCTTAGGAAATACAGTCACAAACAATTAAGCATTTGTAACACCACACGATATGGCATTATGGTACACAGCAGTGACACAAAGGATGGAGTAATCAGCCATACTTGTGCTAGGAACAAATGCTAAGCAAATCATGAGCACCAGCTCAGAGAAGACTCAACACAGCCCTATTAAATGCCTGAAGGGGGCCCTTATTACTCAAGATCTCATTAGGCAAGTCCCCACAGTGAAGAGATTGCACTAAGAAGCAAAAGTTGCCCTGATATGTTTGCCAGTGAGCCAATCATTCATAAAATTAGTTCTCAAACATCCCTCCCCATTTAACATGTCTTTTTGTCCCCATTCACCTATTTGCGAATTCATTCCAAATCTCTCACAAAAGATGTAGGACTTTCATAAAGTCATGGAAAACAGTAGCAGAGAGCTGCTCAAATCACAAGCAAAGCCACTGACAAAAATCAGGATATTGTGGAAGTAGATTAGCTAATAATTGAAGAAGAGAAAAATCAACAAGGCTGTTGACATAAACTGATCCTTCACAAGAATATGATTTGAAAGGAAAATAATTCAAAAGTAAAATATTAATGTCTTTCAAAAACAACTCTTTGGAGACAAGATGGCAAACTGTCTTTCTCCTTCAGCTCAACTGTGAGGATGCCATAGAAGCAAGAAGGATGTTGATAGATACCCAACCTTAGCGTAATTAGTGTAAGAAATCCCTAGGAGTAAAAAAGAGTGTATCGATTTCTGAACCAGAAGGAAATGGCAGTCTGGATAAGCAAGAGAGCCAATATCATGAAAAGAGATATTCTGGATGAGAACTTAGTTGTGTCTTTTTCTTTCTCTCCCACATTGGACTGAGCACATCATTGCGTACTCTTTTTCTGCTGTGGGGTAGAAAAACATCAACAACACAGCATCAGGCTAGTGCCAGAGCTATACTGGGGCAGTGTTGGAACCTGGGGGAGGTAATTTCAGGTGCAGGCAGACTACTTGGCTCCAGCTGTTTCCTTTGGAGCCCTCCCTACCTCCCCTCACATCAAGAAAGCAGCTCTGTCCAGAGGGAAGTGAAATTCAGTGGAAAGCAAGCAGGTGAACGGGGGGAGGAGGGGAGAGGCAAAAACTGACCTAATGGGTACAGTGAACACGACTTGGGTGATGGTCACACCTAGAGCTGTGACTCAAGCATCACAAAAGCAAACCATGTAACCAAAAACATGTGTACCCCCTTAATATTTTGAAATTTTTTTTTAAAAAAGCAGCCCCTAGGAAAGAGCAAAGCAGAGATACAAGCTTCCATGAGCGGCAGAGTTCCCCGATTGGAAGTGAAGTGGGAGTGATGGGCAGATAAAAGGAGACGATCCAATCCGGACGTCGGAAGAGCACAGGCACTGTGCGGGAAAGACAAAATGGAACATCTTACTCCAGAGAATTAATAGATCAACCAGAACAAGAATTTAAAATAAGCGTATTAAATATCCTAAAAGAGATAAGAGAGGATATTGGAAAAAGGAATCAAGAGCAAGAAAATTATGCTGGGAATCAAAAATATAATGACTGAAAGAGAAAAACTCAATGAAAGGATTAATGTGAAAAGTGAGTTAATCCAAAGAATAACCTAGTGAGCTGGAAGATGAGTTCAGGAACTCACTAAGAAGACATCTTTGAGATAGTTAAAAAAAAATTTAAAAAGGGAAAATATAAGAAAATTTAAACCATACGGAGACAAGAAATCGCAATGTTGAAATCCATATATAGTAACATGAATCCAAGAAGGAAAAAAAACGGAGCGGTGGGAATATCTGGAGACGTGACAACAAGAATACCAGAGAACTGATGAAAAGTGAAAGTCCTCAGATCGAAAGGGCTCACGAACTACCAAAAGTGTAGAGAAGGAAAAAAACCTTCATTTGGACAAATTTCAATTTTTTACTAAAATGTTCAATCAAATAGAGAAATTGAGAGAGCAGTGCAATGACCTGTGTATTACCTAGCTTCAATAAGTATTACCATTTTTTGCATTATCTGCTTTTTCTCACTTTTGAGGAATCATTTTAAAATAAATTGCAGACATCAAACTTCACCCCAAATACTATAATACGTATGTTCCAAGGATAAGGACAGCCTCCTACATAATCATGATGACAGTATCATTCCTGAAAAATTAATAAGGTTCTCTAATATCATCTAATTTTCAGTGTATATTCAAATTTCCCCAACTGTCCCCAAAATGTCTTTTATGTCTGTTTAATATGAACAAGACCTAATGAAGTTTCTCTCGTTGCATTTTGTTGCCTTTTCAGACTTTTAAAATCTAGAATATATCCCCACATTTTTTCTTCATGATATTGACTTTTCCAAGAGAGTAGGCCTATTTTCTTAAGTATATACCACATTCTGAATTTGTCTAATTATTTCTTCATGGTGTCATTAATTAATTAGTTCTTATATCTTCTCTATTTCCTGGACACTAGAAGTTAAGCATAAAGTCTTGATTAAATTCAGATGAAAGGAGCTTGACAAGGATTCTTCATGGGTAATGCTATGCATTTCATAATACATCTTTTCAGAAGCACATAATGTCAGGTTTAGTGGTACTAAATTCAAGCTCTTAATTAAATAGTGGATACCATAGCTTATTCAATAATCCCTTACAGATAGACATTTAGGTGGTTTCTAATCTATTGCTATTACAAATTATGTTGCAATGAATTACCTTGAAATATGTTTTTATATGTGGAAATGTCTCTTCAAGGTAGTTTCCTGAAAGTTTATTTGCATATTTAATTTAGATAATGCTAAATTCCCTTGTATGGGGCTGTACAATTTTGCATTGCCACCTAGTAATATATGAGAGTGTCTCATAAGTCACAGCCATGCTAACAGAGTGTGTTCTCAAATTTTTGGCCTTCTGACAACTTGATAGTTGAGATAAAAAGACAGCTGACAAATGATGTCTTAATGGGGTTTTTTCCTTATTTTATTTTAGTTTATTTGCCACAAGAAAATTCAGAAGAGAATTTGCGCTGTTTTAAATGGACTTTTTCTCACTATGTGTTAGCTCACTTATTTTTTCATGTTTAAGGAACATTTTACTCTTTTTTTTTTTGTGAACTATTTGCAAAGTTTTTCCATTGTCCCTTTATACTTTTGGTCTCATCTGCTCAGTTTTTCAGACAAATCAGCTTTTGTCTGTGGTACAAGCTGCAATTATTTTGTATCAATTTTTCTTTGTCTTTTGCTATGCCTATGGTTCTGTTTTCCACGCAAATATTTTTTACTTTAATCTTTAAGTACTTAAAATTGTCAGTCTTTACTATCATTTCTTCTGATTTTGAGTAATAGTTAAGAAAATATTTTCCCTCTCCTACTTCCAAAGGAATTCATTCCTTTTTTTATTTCTGAGACTTGCATGGTTTCATTTTTTTACATTTGGATCTCAAATCTACTTTGCTAATAATGTTTTTCAAGTCTTTTTCATCCTTACTAATTTTTTGTCTACTTGTAACCTAACTATAATTGTAAATTTATCCATTTTTCCTTCAGATCTGTCAGCTTTTACTTCACGTATTTTGAAGCTCTGAACTGGGTGCATACACATTTAATATTGTCATGTCTTTATGTTGAACTAATGCTTTTATTTGTTTTGAAATCTCCTCTTTATTCCTAATGATATATTTGTCTTGAAGTTTATTTTGTCCAATACCAATATAATCTTTCAGCTTTCTTATAATTAATGTTTGCATGGTGGATCTTTTGACTTATCTATGTCTTAATATTCAAGAATATACTTTATTATTGTATAAATTTACATTTGTGTATTTATATAATATATAATTGGATTTCTTACTCAGTATACAAATTCTGCCTTTTAATTGTAGTATAGACCATTTGCATTTAATGTATTTATCTATATGGTTGAGTTTACAACTACCATCTTGCTGGAGTGCAATGACATGATCATAGCTCACTGCAGCCTCCAACTCTTGGGCTCAAGTGATCCTCCTGCCTCAGCCTCCCAAGCAGCTGGGACTACAGGAATGTGCCACCATGCCCTGCTAATTTTTTTTCCTCTTTCTACAGAGACTGTATCTCACTATGTTGCTCAGGCTGGTCTCAATCTTCTGGACTCAAGCGACGAATCCTCCTTCCTCAGCCTCCCAAAGTGCTAGGTTTACAGGTGTGAGCCACCATGCCTGGTCCATCCTTTGTCTTTATCAAACAAATGCTATAGTCATACATGTCCCATCAACATATGTCAAAAACCTATGTATAAATATTAACAATACCGTATTATTATTTTCTTTAGTTATCTTTGAAATTATAGTTTTTTTATGAGAACAATTATATTTGCTCTATTTATTATTTCTGGGATCTTCATTCCTTCCTGTAAGTCCAAGTTTTCACCTTATATCGTTTTCTTTCAGTCTGGAGAAAATCCTTTAATGTTTCTTGTAGTGTAGCACAAATCTTTTATGACAAACTCTCTCAGATTTGGCTCAGAATATCTTTATTTGCCTTAATTTCAAATATTTGTACCACATTAAGAATTCAGATTTTTTTTCAGAACATTAAAGATGTGGTTCTGCTATTTTCTGACTTGCGCAAGTTCTAAAGAGAAAGCTGCTGTCATTTCAATCTTTATGTCTTCTTTCGATGGCTGTTCAATTTTCTCTTTATTAGCGGTTTTCAGCAATGTGATTATAATGTGACTTGATGTGGTTTTCTTTTTACATTTATCCTGCTTGCAGTTAGTTGAGATTCTTGGATCTATGCAGGTAGTTAAAAACAGTATAAAACACTATAATAACTGTATTCCATATGGTCCAAAAGCTAGAGGAAAGACTGCATATGTTAAGTAGAGACATGGAAGATATAAAAATGTCCCTAATTGAACTCCCAGAAAGGAAAACTAAAATGTCTTAGGTGACCAAAAAAAAAAAAAACCACTGGATAGAACAATATATTAATGAATTTGTGAATTTGTGAATTAGTGAAGACAAAGCACTAGAAACCATCCAAAATAAAACACAAAGGGAAGAGAGAAAATTTGCCACAGAGTACCTTACATTGCTGAGAAGAAAGAGGTGAGGTTATTGAATAAAAATGAGATGAAAAAAAAATATGAGATGAGCTCCAATGTGGTAAAAGATGAAAGAGAAGTGGGAAGTGTTCCAAAAGGGAAATGGGACAGAGACTTAACGAAGGGGCTAAATGAAAAGATTGGTAAAGAGAATACAAAACCAAAGTGAGTTTATGTTATGTGTGTGTGTGTGTGTGTGTGTATATATATATATATATTTTTTTTTTAGACAGAGTCTCACTCTGTTGCCTGGGCAAATGCCATGGTGTCAGCCTAGCTCACATTAACTTCAAACTCCTGGGCTCAAGCAATACTCTTGCCTCAGCCTTCCAAGTAGCTGGGACTACAGGTGCCTGCCACGATGCCTGGCTAATTTTTCTATTTTTAGTAGAGAAGGGGTTTCATTCTTGCTCAGGCTGGTCTTGAACTCCTGAGCTCAAGCTATCTCCCTGCCTCAGCCTCCCAGAGTGCTAGGATTACAGCGGTGAGCCACCGCGCCCGGCCTATAATATGGTGTTTGTTATGGATCCATTCTTCTATCCACCACTTTAGAAACATCAGAATTATTATATTTTCATAATTTCTTTCCTTTATCTATTTTCCGAACCGTGTCAAATTAGTCCTGTGTGTTACTTTCCTGGTTTCTCATATTTGTCTTTCTTTTCAATAATAACACCCAGCTCTGGCTCTTTTTTCTATAAACCTATACTTCAAAATACTGTGCTAACCTGCCATCCATCCTGAATTATAATGCTAAATTAATTTTCCTAAGGTACCTCTTTGATCATTTCACTCTTTTTGTCTCTAAAATCTTCAAAGACTCCACTTCCACTGCCTTCTGAATAAAATTTGGATTTCTGTTTATCTGCAATTCAAAGTTTGACCTATTTTTCTAGCTTTTCAAAAGTCCTATATCTATACTAAATTATTTGTTACCTCCAACTAAGTTTCATTTAATTGCCTCTTACTTTAGTCATTAACTTAACAAATACTTACTGAGCACCCACGATGTGTTAAGTATTAGTCTAAATGCCAGTGATAAAGTCACTTTCTTTCAATCAAATTTCATGGAGGTCGATCACTGTCATAGAACCCATATAATCAATTTTCTAAACTTTCAAAGTTGAAAATCAGCCCTCAGGTAGAGGGAAGATCATCACGGTATTGTCACGTCAGGAGGTTTTACCTAAAATAGCCAATTGGCATCTCTTCATGTTCAAAATCCCTGGAATGAATTACTTCCAGGGGGTTCAGGAGAGAACACTTAGACCCCAGAGAAATAAGAAAATCTTACTGAAGTGAATGAAGTAAGTCTGGCTAGCCCTGTAGACAGCAATTCCCCTCTACCTGGGAAAGTGTAAGTGATCTGTACCACACTACTGGAAAGTGAAAAATTCCCTGTGCTTTTGGATGTAAAACATGCATTGTATCTTTTTCACAAATATTTTTGAGTATCCGCCATAGAACTGGCCCTGTGCTAGAAATGTAAGTCAATTTGAGACTGAGATTCTGGAAAGGCCTAGAATCAGGGACCTGAAGCTGTGGATATTCAACAGTATTACTCATGGTGTTTATGTCTCTGTGTGAATGAAATCAGCGTTTGTTAGGCAGCACAGTGAATCACTAAGGAGAAGGGTAAGAAGCTAAATCGTGAGTAAAAGTGGATTATTGGCCAAAAATGTAACATGGGAATAATACGTAAGCATGACAATGTACGTCTGCAAAGGGTGAAGTGACATCAGATTTTAGGCTTCTATTAAGACGGCTCAGACTCACACAAGAAGAAAGGAATGTGAATTTGTTTAGGTATTTAAAATATTTTCTAAGGCCTCTTCTTACTCTAACATCATAAAAGTTTACCATCAAACTGAAGTTTTATATTTTCCTTTCCTGATAAAAAGGGCTTTCTCAGTTACTCTGTGGCAGGCTTGTCACTGTTATCAGGTTAAAATCCAAAGACACCAGCTTGAGCAACGGCAAGACCCTGTCTCTACAAAAAATAGAAAAAAATTAGCAGGGCGTGGTGGCGTGCATAATGCCAGCTGCACAGGAGGCTGAGGCAGGAGGATC
Organism: Avahi laniger; assembly: GCA_963575035.1. Taxonomy (NCBI): domain Eukaryota; kingdom Metazoa; phylum Chordata; class Mammalia; order Primates; family Indriidae; genus Avahi; species Avahi laniger. The sequence continues at coordinate 28,308 of CAUYSK010060568.1, forward strand.
ACTTGAGCCCAGGAGTTTGAGGTTGCTGTGAGCTATGATGCCATGGCACTCTAGCTGGGGTGACAGAGTGAGACTCTGTCTCAGAAAAAAAAAAAAAAATCCAAAGACAAATTTACTGTGAAGTTAACAAAACTTGGATTTCTGGGCTCCTCATTTATACTGGTCCCTTCTATATGAATCTTCACATTTTTACTGAATTGACTCATAATTTTGTATTCTTTTTCTTAAAGAGAATTGTATAAGCTTTGGGTCACATAAGACTTTGCAATACCCCTGATAGAAATCTTAGAATTGTTGATGTATTCTTATTCACTCATCTTACTTCTTTTTAAAATTTGTTTATAACTGATACATACATCTTGTCTGATTCTAAGAACTGCTATTTCAGGGGGCCAGGAATGGTAGCTCACACCTGTAATGCCAGCACTTTGGGGAGGATCAATTGCTTGAGGCCAACAGTTCAAGACTAGCCTGGGCAACACAGCAGGACCTGTCTCCACAAAAAATGTTTGTAAAATTAGCCCAGGCATGGTGGCGTGTGTCTGTAGTTCCAGCTCGCTTTAGTCTAGGAATTTGAGGTTGCAGTGAGCTGTGATCATTCCACCACTCCCTAGCCCAGGTGACAGAGTTAAACTCTGTCTCTTAAAAAAAAAAAAAAAAGAACCACTATTTCATCCTTGAAAATGTTCTTGGATTTGCTTTCTTCTCAATTTCTGCTAATACCACTTATTTGGTTCAGGGTTTCCTTACTGAAAAAAAAAATCAATCATCATGATAGCCTGGTAGTTGGTTTTCCTGATAGCAATCAGGCCCCCAAATGAATCTATCTGACATGAGGTTTCCAGATTCATTTTTTCTAAAGAAACACTGCTTATTTTGAAAATTCGCATCCAAGCTCAAGATATTTCAGTGACTTTCTACTATTACTGATCTTCTAAAATTGGGATGCTTCAGTACCATTTGATAGCATATAGCAATAAAATATAAAATAAAATAGGGATGCTTACATGCCCATGCAAAGAGTGGCAATCAATCCGAGTGTACTTGAAGCCACAGGAGAAATGTGATACATTTTTGCAGAGTATCAATTTTACTTGATTGTGAGTAATTTAAAATATAACTTCCCCCCAATTTTTCCCTTACTTATATCAAGCAGATGTAGAGTTCATTGTAAAAAGAAATTTTTTTGAGCTCAGATATATAGAAATAGATACATTATTATTCTTGGATCATGACACATTCTCATCATTGGTGCATTCAAGGCCCTCAAGCATTCATTCATTCAAAGCAATACAACAAATACCTGCGAAATCACCACCAACATGAAAACTAGAACGTGAATTTCCATTTACATTTATCTCCTTGATCTTCTATTGCATCACCCAGCCTCTTCCCAATCAAGGTAACATTGTTGAAATCATCATTCTCTTGCTTTCCCTTTTAATATCACATGTAAATATATTCAAAATATTGTTTTTTAGGGGGGTTAAATTTAATGTTATTAACTTTATAAAAAGTCTACCACATGCTATATGTAATCCTTAAGGACATACATTTTTCACTTAATATTATATTGCTAGATTTAATCCAGGTTGTGGCATATAATTGCAGTACATTCAGACTGCTGTATAAATATATCCTAATTTATTTATCTATTCCTTTGCCTGTTCATGGGCATTTGGGTTGTTTTAGGTTTTGGTATTAAAGAGCATGCTTATACGAACTCTCTTCTATGCATGCCCCAGTACTTGTTCAAAAGTTTCTTTTCAGTATATGCCTTGTAGCAAAATGGCAGGTTAAAGGGCACCCAAGTGTTTATCTTTAAAGGATAATGCCAAACCATTCCAAAGGGGCTGTACCAATTTATACTCCCGCCAGGAATGATTAAGAGATTCTGCTGATCTACATCCTTTAGATATGGTCCAACTCTAAATTTTTGAAAAAAAATCGTGATAGTGTATACACAACCTCAGGTTTGCCTCTTTAAACACTTTAAGTGTACAGATCATTGGCACTAAGTATACGCACATTGTTGTGCAACCATCACCACTATTCATCTCCAGAACTTGTTTTTCTTCCTAAGCTGAAATTCTGTATCCATTAAACAAAGATAACTCTTCATTTTCCCCTCCCCCTAGCCCTTAGCAACCACCAGTCTACTTTTTGCCTCTATGGATATGACTACCCTAGATACCTGATGTAAGGGAAATCATACAATATTTGTCCTATTGTGACTGGCCTATTTCACTTTGCATAATGTCCTCAAGGTTCAGCCATGTTGTAACACGTGCCAGAATTTCCTTCCATTTTAAGGCTGAATAATATTCTGTTACATGTATATACCATATTTTGCTTATCCATTCATCCATGAATGGACATTTGGATTACTTCCACCTTTTGGCCACTGTGCATAACGCTGCTGTGAATATGGGTATACAAATATCTCTTGGAGGCCCTGCTTTCAACTCTTTGGGGTATATTCCTAGAAGCGGAATTGCTGGATCATATAGTAATTCTATGTTTACTTTTTTGAGGAACAATCATACTGTTTTCCATAGTGGCTGCACCATTTTACATTCACCCCAGCAATGCACAATGCGCAAGGGTTTCAGCTTTTCGACCTCCTTACCAAGACTTGTTTTCTATTATTTTAAAAATAATTGTTATATTAACAGTTGGGGAGTTGTACCTCCTTGTGGTTTTGATTTGCATTTCCCTAATAATTAGTTATGTTGTCCATCTTTTCATATGCTTACTGGCCATTTGTATATCTTCTTTGGAGAAATGTTATTCAAGTCCATTGCCCATTTTTGAATCGGGGTTTTTTGTTGTTGTTCAGTTGTGAGAGTTTTTGTTTTGCTTTGTTTGTTTTAGAGATGGCCTCACTCTGTTGTCCAGGCTGGAGTACAGTGTCATGATAATAGTTTACTGCAACCTCAAACTCCTGGGCTCAAGTGATCCTCCCGAGTAGCCACCACACCAAGCTAGTTTTCTTTTTTAAATTTTTTGTAGAGACAGGGGTCTCACTATGTTACCGAGGCTGGTCTCAAACTCCTGGCCTCAGGCAATCCTCCTGTCTCAGCCTCCCAAACTGCTGGGATTACAGGCATGAGCCACCCAGGCTGGCTGAATTTTTTTTTTTTTAGTATATATTTGGATTGTAATCCTTTATCAGATATATGCTTTGTAAATATTTCTCCCATTCTATAGGTTGCCTTCTCTGTTTGTTGTATCCTTTGATGAACAAAAATTTTTAATTTCAATGAAGTCTAATTTATTTATTTATTTCTTTATTTTCGAGACAGAGTCTTGCTCTGTTACCTGGGCTAGAGTGCCATGGCGTCAGCCTAGCTCACAGCAACCTCAAACTCCTGGGCTCAAGCGATCCTACTGCCTCAGCCTCCCGAGTAGCGGGGACTACAGGCATGTGCCACCATGCCCGGCTAATTTTTTCTATATATTTTTAGCTGTCCAATTAATTTCTTTCCATTTTTGGTAGAGACGGGGTCTCGCTCTTGCTCAGGCTGGTCTTGAACTCCTGAGCTCAAGCAATCCTCCCGCCTCAGCCTCCCAGAGTGCCAGGATTACAGGTGTGAGCCACCATGCCCAGCCTCTATCCTCTTCTTGTACTCACTCTAGCTACATGATCTCATCCTTGTTCTTGCTTAAAATACAGTCCAG